>JAECUM010021694.1:0-51707 GCA_016617855.1 Megalonaias nervosa | reverse complement strand
ATATATATATATATATATATACTGATGTAACCGTGAACTATTTCAGTTCGGGATCAAGTGAGACGGAAAACAGCCGGTCGTTATTGTCGAAACAAAGTGATAACTGGACCGAGATTACTGATAAAACGGATAGTGATTTCAGCCATACAAGAGTTCGTTTTCTGTTGGATGAAAACTCCCTTGTGAGAGGCTACACTTTGATTAGAGGTAACACTCATCTAACGAAGGAAGACTTGGACAGTTTAACATTTCGTCCACAAATAAATGATAAACGGGTAATAAATAAGACTTATACCGGAGAGGACACCTACTATATGGCGCTAGAAAGTGCACGATTAAAGAAGGGGTCTTCTGAGTTAGAGAGGGATAATTTATATCGATCTGTTCAGCACACTCCTCTACATAAACGTAAAAACTACATGCTTGGCAGACCGCAGGCTAAACAGTATCGTTATATACAAGACATCTATGGTAAGAGTGAGAAAGATAAACGAGCCAGGCAGTTCTTTGAAAAACTGGAGGAAGTTCAGAAAGAGGACTTTAGGAAAAGGCTGGAAGAATTGATAGAACGAGAAAAATTGAAAATGGAAACAAAAGAGAAACAACGAGAGCAGCTGACATATCTGAGGCAGAAGTTCGAAGACGACGCCTGGAAAAGATTCATGACCCAGTACGTCACTTCCCGTGTTCTTGCGCATGAAAACATTAGTCGGCACGTGTACGGGTTGCCGGAAGACCTGGACGGTGAACCGGAATTCGAGGCCAAATTGAAACGAAAGAGGCTAATACCAAAGACAGATACAGATCCTGCTACATTATCCAAAAAGAACAAGAAAAAATACCAACAAATGTTTGAAGTGAATATGGGACCTACTTGGCAGACTAACGATCGGCCCCCAAAACTCGAAGGCATCGATAGCGTATACTTCGAAGACGAAGACGAGAAAGGTAGGATACACCGCACTGTCATTTAGCATTAATTTAATTTGTTTCTTTATCAGATAAATATTATACATTATGTGAATAACAGTCCCGTTATTCTGTTTCATCCAGGCTTGAAATTTTACTTCATTAAAGTAAAACCAATATTTTTTTTGGTAAATTAATTTATACAAAAAGTAATTTATGTTAATATTTTAAGATGAATATATTTAAAGTCCTGTAGCATATTTCAAAACTTCCGCATTCTTTCGGAATATATCACCTAGTTACTTTTCCTTTTTTGTATCATGACGAAAACTGCCTGCAATCGGAAAATTGTACTACCCACCATTATAATATTATGATGGGGAATGTCCATTATATCCTTTTAGATGAATTCATTAAACAAAGTTACGCTATAATTTCATTGTTTTATTGTACTTTATCACGATTTCTTTTCACATTTGACTGGACCTCGCTGAAATCTCGAGAAATTTGACTGGGTTAATTTGTATTAGTTATTTTCGCATGTAAGATTCAGTGCCAACATTGGGTACTCTAGTAAATGAAATGAGATTATATAGTGCTAGTTTTATCAGTTTGATTATATGATTCTAGAAAGCAAAATATTGACTGTGGACAATTTCAAAAGAAAATACATTTGAACTTCAGTTAATTTTAATTTGGAATGAAGATAATAAAGCGCGAGTTCTTAATTAACCTCGACAAAGAAAACTTCAAGTTATTCGCCCTGTATGCAGTATACTTTGTCATGCAGTGTGCAGCTATCTTCTGCAAATAAGATACTGAAATTTGCAACTTATGCAGCTCAATAACTCTTTAATGATTGATATACTGTTAGAATTGGTATTCTATTTTTTTTAATGTTTGTTTTGTATTCATTTCTTTAAAACAAAATTTTTTTTGGATTGTATTCAGATGATTTACTGTTATATCGTGCAATCTTCTACGGAAGGAAATAAAGATGATGATGATGATGAAGTTATGTGTTTTTCAGTAACTTATCTTGATCATACATTAATCGGGACCATATGTAATGACGGATTTACTGTAACGTTTATCTAGGTCCTATATTAATCAGGACCATGTATAATGACGGATTTATTGTAACGTTTATCTAGGTCCTATATTAATCAGGACCATGTATAATGACGGATTTATTGTAACGTTTATCTAGGTCCTATACTAATCAGGACCATGTATAATGACGGATTTATTATAACGTTTATCTAGGTCCTATATTAATCAGGACCATGTATAATGACGGATTTATTGTAACGTTTATCTAGGTCCTATATTAATCAGGACCATGTATAATGACGGATTTATTGTAACGTTTATCTAGGTCCTATATTAATCAGGACCATATATAATGACGGATTTATTGTAACGTTTATCTAGGTCCTATATTAATCAGGACCATGTATAATGACGGGTTTGTTGTAACGTTTATCTAGGTCCTATATTAATCAGGACCATATATAATGACGGATTTATTATAACGTTTTTCTAGGTCCTATATTAATCAGGACCATGTATAATGACGGGTTTGTTGTAACGTTTATCTAGGTTCTATATTAATCAGGACCATATATAATGACGGATTTATTGTAACGTTTATCTAGGTCCTATATTAATCAGGACCATATATAATGACGGGTTTGTTGTAGCCTTTTTATTGGTCCTCTATTAGTCAGAACCATATATAAACTCAACGGATCCTGGATACAATGTGTAATTTTATGATATTGATATTTTGTCAACAGAAATAATGGATATTGCCGTGGGACTGAATAATCTGAGCAGTAAGAATCTGTATTTTTTAATTCATTCTCCTGGAAAGAAGACAAACTTTTCAAAACAATAACAATTTACTCAGCCAACAAATTGCTTACTAACATTTCTTGAAATCTTTTGAAAGAAAATTCAAAACATTTCGCCAACCGACAGGCCAACATTTATCTTTATTCATAAAGTGTTGTACCAAGAATTAGACATCGGTTTGGGGAGTGGTAGGGAGCACAGATTGAAAGCACTGTTGTAAAATTATCAACTCAACGATTAAAAGATAAGCGTGCTTTATATTTTGGGGAACACGGCAATTTTCGGCAGTCAATTGTTCCCTTCACTGCGTCCAAAGTGCAATACCCTAATCTAGAATGTCAGGTGTTGGCTAAACCGATTTCGTCCTTAACATAGTGTTCATTTCTTGTCTAGTTTACGTAGTGCTAACACAGATTAATTTCTTTCAAACATCCACTATCTTTACTATTATATTAACAATGGTATTCAGAAACCGCTATTTGGCTCATTCGGAGAGGTGATTTACTCGGTCGTATCCCTAATGTATTGGACTGTGACGGTAAATAAAATTCTTCTAGACTGCTAGTTTTGTTCAATTACTAAACATTTATTTCAAATAATAAGTTATTCCCAATATTTATTAAGAATAGTGATAAAAATTCAACTAACGCATTTGAGTACAAGATGAATAAATAAAAGCTCAATAAGGCAAATATTTTCACCTACCGGAAACAGGTGAATATTCATTTCAAACCAGATGTTTTAATGGCGAATTGCTGTTTGGTTTTTGGAATTCTCTGAGACGACCGTATTTTCTGCATGTGCTCTTCAGTTCTTACTTCCGTGAGAGATACAATTTCTCATATAACAATCAGAGATGGGTTTCTCCGTGGTAATGACATATGCGTTCCTTTTTACAAAATAATTGTCACTAATGACGTCATCTTGGTAAAGATATAACGACAGAAAAATACCGATTTCCCTCTTTCTTCTCTTCCTTCTTAGTGTTAGGTTAGTGTTAGGACTGGTCGACCTGGTGTCAGGATAATGTGATTGGGTGGGACATCATGCTACATGTCCGCAGCATGATGCCCCAGTGCTAGACATCACTATAAACTGCCACACTGCAGACATCGTAGCGATATGACTGAAAAATTGTTAAAGCTACGTTAAAAATCACACACACACACACACACACACACACACACACACACACACACACGCACACACACACACACACACACTTCCTTCTTCATCGTTGTCTTCTTCTCTTTCTTCTGTTTCCCATGTGTCGGTGGTTCTTCCTGGGTTCTTCCTCCACCAGACATAATGGCCGCAACGTATAGCAGATCATCTGCTGAAACATGGCGTTAAACACATAATACCACAAACCACAAACATTTTTCCTTCCTACTCATCATCCTCATTCTGGTCTTCTTCATCATAACTTTTTGCATCATCTTCATCATGTTTATCTTCTACGTCTTTATAATTTCAGTCATTTTCTCCGTCCTCGACAACTTTTCTTTATCATCATCATCATTATCGTCCTCTTCCTCGTCCTTCTTATCATTCAAAATCGCCATCGCCGTCTCCTATGGATTTTGAAACTGGATTTTAAATAATACATGGGGGAAAAATTACAACCGCAAGAATTAGACTCAGCCATTTCAGATTTACGACGTAAGCGATATTGATGAATTGGTTATGGACCGTTACACTTCAAGCATAAAAAAGAATTGGTACTTGCGCGGCCGCAAGTGCTACATCGAGTGCCTTTTCGATAAGAAATATTTAATCGATACGAAAGTATTTCTGAAATTAATCTACACTGATTTGAATTTGATTAAAAAAATGCATCGGAGCATGCGTTATTCGAGGTACATTTTAGGAGATACCTTTGTGTGTATATATATATATATATATATATATATATATATATATATATATATATATATATATATATATATATATATATATATATATATATATATATATATATATATATATTGAGTAGATATCTGGAAATATTTTACAAGTGAAGTGGAAAAATTGTATTGTCAAAAACAAAATGTTTCCACTTCACGAATGAAATATGTCTGTATATCTACTCAAAAGACGTCGATTTCATTTTATTAAATATTTTTAATGGAAAAAAAACAAACGTCTATTTCCATGAGTTTTCTCCATTCTTTGTCAATGCAATAAACAGCTGCATTACTAAATCGATAAAAAGAAGTTCCTAGCTTTTGCAATAATTTTGGGATAGCAAAATTTACAAATTTAGCTTGTACACAGTATGCTTCAAATTGTGTTTTGTCAAAATAAGGAATATATTCGTACAAAAAAAGAAGACACTTATTTTTGTGAACACGTTTCTTGTGCGAATTGATACCCGTAGGGTGGAGCACCTAAACATGACAGAGCGGTTGTTTCTGACAGACTTCATAGCGTAGCATCTTGAAACAAAAAAGTTTAATGATTGAGAGTTTGCTTGTGATGATTTTTGTTCTCCATTCTGTTTGTTTCTAGATTGAACCAATACCTTACGGTGCGGCTTGGTAAACTTGACGTCTAGCTCGGTAGCAGACGCTGTTTCTATCAACATTAATCGATGCCCGATTTATCCATCATTTTCAAACACGATTGTGATGCGAGTAAAAATTGATACTTAAAAAATTGTATTATCATAATTGATCAGGAGATTATTTATAAAGAATGTCTACCGTTTTATCGTGGAATATTACAGATAGAATACTCAGGAACATATAATGTAAATTCAATCACTGATAGTTTCCATTATTCATGTAGAAAACTAACTAGAAAAAATTAATACTTGAAGTCTGCTTCTTGCTGCTTGGAGTTGGTTTACAGTCATTTCTTCATTGCACCTCATTGATTGCATGAACTGACTATACAGATGGTCTACAGTTAACACATTTAAAGATCTGATGGGGAAAGAGAGGTTCAGAAGAAGAAGAAAAATGACTTAAATATGGAAATACATATTTAGCAACATACTTAAGGGCAGAAATCTTTCTTAAAATCGAAAGAAAAGTAGTTTCAAAAGTGATATCGCCACTGTGGCGATTTCATTTTTCTCCCACTGATATATCTCAATATCTCACTATGAAATGTATAATAAATTCTGTTATTTATAATTTTGAATATTTTTTTCGTATATAGCTGCTTCTAAATTTCTCAAAAATCTAATAAAACGTGTTACTTGTTTTATATCTATAATTTCTTTTATTTTTACAATCGATATATCCACTAATATTCATCATTAATTATTATTATTATTATTATTATTATTATTATTATTATTATTATTTTCTAGAGATAAATTATTAAACATTTAATACCGTATCATTTATAGGTAAACCGCTTGGAAAAAGACGAAACGTAAATGAAATATTGGAAGAAGCACAAGCTATGTTGCAAATGGCAGAAGAAGGTAAAGACAAGTGTCTTCTCTTATAAAACGTTTTTTTTTAATGGTTTTAATCTCCTCTAGTCATAAGCCCCATGTGAAGGTGTTAAGAGTGGCTTGCATTGTGCGTCATTTGCCATGCGTTGTACTTCGTCTCCCAACATTTGCTACTTCGCAAAAACCGCAAAGCAGCTCAACAGAATGTGGCTTCAATTGATTCAAATATCTTGGCACATTATGCCTTTTTCAGTTGTACCTCTGGTGCCTATCCGTCATCAGATATGACTGTAGTAACTAAAATCTGGAACAGCTTTCAAAAGACTTCTTCGTCTAGAACTATTCAACAGAATCTGACCCGATTTTCCTGAAAGTATTCTTACACAAATATAGTTTAGGTTTATACAAATGATGGCGATAGACCGTTCAGTATGTACGCTATTGCTATCATAAATGTCTCAAAAGTACTGGATTACACTTTACTGACTGGATCCTTGCTTTGAAGTCTGAACAAATAATGCCGATCAACCATAATATATGGTCGCAATTACATAGAGTAAAAAAAAATTGTAAACAACTTCTAAAAAAAATAATAACTCAAAATAACTTGACCAGATTTGTCTGAGGGTATTATCGTTTGAAAATAGTCTCGTTTAACTAGGCCTCCCGTGTACCTCTGTGAGATCTCCGCCATGCCAGGCTCTGGTAAAGAAACGAAACAAAAAACTAAACCAAGGCGGAATAACAATCAACTGTTATCTTCGAACAAAATACGAACATTCTGTACTATCTGCCTATCATACAATGCGCTAATGTGAAACTACGAACAATTCAATACAGTTCAAGGGCGATTTTCCAAAGAAACCAGTATGGGAATACAGTCACTGTTGTACCAATGTCGTCACTGACTAACCAGCCGGACAAAAAAAAATGTATTAGTTCCCTACCTATGAAATTGGCTTGCCAATTTACACTGGCTATCAGTGAATGTTAAACAATGATTTTCCCTGTAAACACCAGATCGAGGCTATTCTAAAATTTGGAAATTTAATTTGATGATGTGACGTAAAACGTCAGTGTAAGGATGAGACGAAGTCATATATTTTGCAAACATTGTCAGAGTCATTGACTTAGAGAAACATGTCTCCTGCAACATCGTGTGTGTTAATAGATTCCTACTGATATATTAGTAAGCTTACTATAGAAGTTTTGGCAGGAATTATCGCAGAAAGTATGTCTAGATACGTTCTGAGATAGCTAGAAATGCTTTTGGCTTCAGCAAAATTTGACCGAAATCCCTTCTACCAGTAATAGCTATCAAAACACTAATTTATCAGATCCTCGTACGGTGAAGAAATCGCATAGCCATACGAAAGACTGGTTGAACAAGACTAACTTGAATGCCCCTAATGTTTGTTCAAGTAATTCATATCTTCCTTGAAAATACACATAATTACACCAAATTTAAAAGTAGTTTGGCATTTAATGCCTATATTCCATCAAATAATGCTTCCGTTACTACAACGGAACATAATACTACTTCTCCAAAACTTCCTAATATAACTTGTACAGATTTGACTGACAACATCCTGGCATGAATATTTCCATGCTTGTGTTGATAATGCTTATCCGCTATCAAGAGTCGCTTATTATCGAACAAAGAACAAAAAAATTTAAACGATTTCTTTCCTAAATCTTCCTAACAGGATTTGACAGAAACCATTCCAGGTTGAAAGTCTTTCTGGTTTGTACAAATGATGCCAATCCGCCATGTAATGATTGCCCTTACTAACAACAAAAAACTTTTGAAGACAATGCTGGGGTATAAAAGAAGGAATATCATTTGGTCTCAGGCTTTGGCTGTTTGACACTAAACAGTTATAGAAATAAGCACCTGATTGGTTAATAATCTGCCTGATTGTGTAAATATACTGACCAGGCCTCACAGCTATACCGCACTTAAACTCTTTCTTTAAGAAACTACTTCGCAAAAACAGTTCAACGAACTGATTCTATTTGACAGAAACTATGTTTATTTTTGGCCCAGATTACTTGTCTGCCTGATCTTGTTTTGAGCTATTAGTTCATTTGTGTCAGCCATGCTTTATATTCTAGGCCTTCTTGGGTTTGTTGTTACTTTTCTAAATTTGTTTCTTCTTCTTTCCTTCTGTCTTGCAGATTTTTCCTAACTGTACCTAACAGGAAGTCCCAAGTTTGAACTATTGTAACGGCTTAAGTTTTATTCAATTTAGCAACAGCCCTTATAAAGATCCTTACTTACTGTATTGATTTCTTTAATTATCAACTGAACGATAGGAAATTGGATGTTGTATCTTTCTGATCGCACAGTAATATAGGTTTTCTTTCTAAATACATGACTTTAAGATAACAAGACTAGATGTGGCAAATACTGTTAGACTAGCATTTTATCAGCTTTTTGTCATTTCCGTTATTATTTCTTTCATATTAAATATGAAAAATGCTCTCTCTCTCTCTCTCTCTCTCTCTCTCTCTCTCTCTCTCTCTCTCTCTCTCTCTCTTAAAAACAATAAATATGTTTACTGCCATTCCAGAATTGAATGACTCCATGCCATCATCTATAGAAAACTCCTCCAAAATAGAAACGTCCTACCCGAGGAGAACTGAAACTAAGAGTCGGAGTAGTTCGCCAGATCAGTATGTCCACAGGGCTTCTCCCAAAACCAAGAAATCAGAGGAGAAAGATCCTACGAGGGGTGCAAAGATACAGATTGCAACTTATCCACGAGACATTGCTGCATCAAATTCGCCGAACAGAGCGAAAGGAGGAAGACCCGGATTACCATACATAAATGCAACACAGCAAATTCACAGAGTTACAGGACATGAGAATCATAAATCACATGTCCTTCCATCAAAAGAAAGAAAGAGAAGTGTAAAGATCGAAATTCCTTCAAGCTCTTCACATAGCCATATCTACCAACCAACTTCAAAGTCCATAGAATATGTGAAAGTAAGCAGTATATATGATACTGATCAGCGAAGAAATGACCCAAATTTGCCAAATATAAAGCAGCAGAATAAAGGTATTTTGAAAAGTAATGACCCTCAACCGGAAAGAGAAGTAATTCTTCCGACAAAAGCACAACCGATTGAAAAAACAAATGATTTTGTGCCCCCCAAAAATGAGGCAAATTCGAGAATTAGTCCTACAACAGTAAGGAAGGATAAACAGATAGATTCGGCCTCACAAAAACTAGATGAACAAGATGGACATAGTCCTACTATGTCAGCTCCAAAAGAAGAGGTTCGACTGACATATTTCAAAGACCCTGCATCCGGTGTTGTTCCCATACCGTCTCTTGAACATCATCAGCAGATACAACATCCATCGACAACAGAAGACTCTGATGAAGATGACACAAGCGGGCAAAAAGTCATCATTAAGAAAATCATTACAACAAAGACGGTAACCTCAAAACAAGAAACTAAACCAACGACCAATCCGAATGAGCATGAAATGAGGGGAAATGACTCTAACACAGGACAAATGCAACCAACTCTTGATTCCAATGAACACAGTGAGAACAAGAGTCAATTTAATGGCCGTGAGAAGCAATCTACCAGATTTAACCATCCAACGATACAACACAACAGCCGTGATTCACGTGGAACCGTGGATCTTAAACACTCTTCGCATGGGGATCCAAACACATCCGAAAATGACGAGTCAGAGAAGAAAACGGTGATCAAGGTCACAACGACCACAACAAAGGATGTGCCAAAGGACAGTAATAAAGGAAAGAATAATCAAACAGTCAAATCAAAGATAGAAGTCAGAACTGAAACAAAATCCGACAATAAAGACTATGAGAAACTCATTCCATCAAAACGCATCCCCAAGAAAACAAATGCTGATATCAAGAATTCTCAAAAAGAATCCGAAAGCGATCGATCGAAGATAAACAAAGGCGCAATCAAAACCAAAACCTCAGGACCCTCTAGAAAAGAGAATAATGCTGTGAAAGTTGAAGATTCTTCCACGGAAAAAAACGATTGGCGAGTCAATTTGGACAAATATCTCTCTAAGCCAGAGACTGGCATAGATAGGACGGACGAGCGATCACTGCTGTCTACGAAAATAAATGACGATGATGACGATGACATGTCAGATATTTTTGAGAGGGCTCGCAGGAAGTACAATCTTGACATTGATGACGACGACGATGATTAGATTTTATTATGCTGGTAATTATTTATTTGAAAATTATCGTTATTTTACAGTAACATAAGTCGCTTTTTAAGGTATAGAATGTTTGCACAAACCAACCAGCAAGGGACCTCACTCTGCCAATTTGACCGTCTGTAAAGGATCTGCCATTGTCAGCAGTTTGAAGTGAGCGATTGTTCAAATAGTCGCAAACATGATATTTGTGTTTTATTATGCATGTAGAATATGTCTTTCTATCAAAAAAATGGTGTGTTACTCAGACTGGAAAATGTTACATTAAAATATAAAACTCAATATCGGATTCATGTTTAGCTGTAGCAAGCTGTTTAAGTTTGGAAAAGGATTCACATTTTTCAGACGAGTATGTTCTTATTATACAGCTTTGCTCAGTATTTTTATAGTTTTAAAATGGTATAAAATGTTACTTTTGTAACTTGTACAAGTTGTTGTTCTTAAGCACAGCGGGAACAATGAATTAGAGAGTTTGTAAACAAAATGAAAAAAATGAATTAGATCACTAAACTTGTCATTTCCAAGAAAAACGTCTCTTTTTGAAATCTTTAGACTGGGTATATAATTCCTGATCCATGCAGTACTAGATTTCCGAAAATCTTCAATAACTGGAAAATTTTAAAATAAATTTTCAGTAGTTTCAAATTTTTCCTTGCAAAACGAACATGTATCGTCATTAGTGAAATGTATTTTTTGTGAAAATTTAAATTGCTACAATAATTCTGTGCATGAATTTAAACTGAAAGGCAATTATATGTTCTATATTTAGTACAATTTTATGCTAAGATTAGAGTTTTCCCGGTGTGATCACATATCTGGCATCTTTGTTATCTAGACAGTGTAGGATGTTTTACATAAGGTTTATTTGTTTTGTTCTTTATCAAATATTTATATACAGATTTTAAATTATTATTTCCTTAGAGTAAAACAACCGTCTGAGTTTGCATTCATAAGTTTTCTTTTTTTCTTTTTCATTTACCAGATGTTTTTGCAATGAATTGAGAAATATTCAATGATATTGTTAGTGGTGAGCCTTTTGACCTTAACATTCTATTGATGATTCTTGGTTATGATATCAAAAAGATGTTTCACCTGTGTTATTCCATTTGACCCACATTTTGTAATAGAATGAAACAGACTAATATCAGCCAGATTTAGACTATCGAGCTGGAAATATGATGTAGTTAATTTTCCTAAAAATTGTACTTACCTGTTTTGAAATATCTTAAATACCTGTTGAAACTGGGATTACATACGTCCCACTGGTATTACATACGTCCCACTGGTAATACATACGTCCCACTGGTATTACATACGTCCCAACATTTTAAAAGACTAAGATAGTATCAGAAATAACATTAGATAATAATGAAAACTAAACATGTTTCGTTGCAAAATTATCAACGAATTAGAAACTATCGCAATTCCTTCATATTTGAAAATCTAAAGTACCAGCTTTTGTAAAAAAAAAATCATTGCCTATAGTGTTAAGATGTTTTTATGCGTTTCCACTTAGCACAATAATCTTTGAATAATTTATCTCGGCCTGAAGGTCTTCGAGGAAGAACAAATAAAATGGTGTAACATACCAATATCTATAATTTCAATGCCACGCATAGCAAACTATTCTTCTAAATCATTTACAGATATTGGAAAGAGAAATGGTAATAAACATTCACTTTGCCAGGCACCAAGAATATGAGAGAATTTCACCTAACACGTTTATTATATTTCATATTTAACTCTGGACATTACATTGTCATTGAATTTTTGTGCACGAAGGAGGTCCATGGAGGTGACACCATGAGTTACCACAATGGGTGACACCAACCCTAGTGACGCCACTGTCCGTAATTATTAATATAATCTTAATTAAAGCCCTTTTATTCAACTCCATAATTAGACTTTCGGACCATGTTTATGAACAAGTGGCCATTTTTGAATACGGCATTCATTAACTTACAGTGAATTTAGAGGTTTAGCTTAACTATATAAAGACAATTATTAATAATTATATCTTAACCAGCATCGGGGCCTAATTTGTTTGATGTAAAAGCCTTTTCTACCTCTTGAAGGGAATTATCTTTATTTAGTTAATGATGATATTCATCCATCCTCTTGCAGATATTTCTTTAAGGTGTAAAACATCTTCTGGTATCAACAACTCTGATCCATTAAATTTCGCCTTTTAAATGCTAATGTTTTTGCTATGTTTTCGTGTAAGTTTCTCATAGTCTGATCTTGCACATGTCATTTACAACTCGATAATGATTCGTTTTCCTCTAAAAATTGAACCGTTGTTCTTCACATTGATCATTAAACCAAGGATTATATATTTGTTTCATCATATTTCTCCGGTATTCTATCATGACATTTTTAAATCCTTAAAAGAATGGAAAAACATTGCAAAAAATATTATGCAGTGGTGACAAGCAATATGCAATAGTGTCAGCGTTAACATTCTCAATTTGTCGTTAATAACTTATATCTCTTGCATTACAGAATAGTCACTTAAGTTTGATTTATATTCATTCCTGAACTATGGTCGCCATGTATATTTACCCTCTGTAATCTGATATTCTCTTTCTTTCATAAATGTTACATCGACGTCATTATAATTATTAGATTCTAACGTAAAGCATACAAGGCAATTATATAACAAAATGTTAGGTTCACTAACATTAAGTGATAGCAAGAACTGAAAAGGGAATGAGAAGCAATAACACAATCTATTAAACAATATACACTGTGTCCAACATACATGTACTGCCAATATTCTTATCATCACCTACACGTCCATTCAGTATACGTAAACCTATTTGCTGCAGAAGTCAAGAAACTGAATTTCATTAGAATCTGGATGCATAGAATTGTGTGAAACACTGGGTTTAATGATTTAATCATCACCGACATACTATTCGGGTTATGCGTACATATATTGACTATTGTCATCAACAACAAAATCTGGTCGAGTCTACGTTCGGGCATTAAAATCGCCACATACGAGAAATTTACAATCGTATATTCAATCAGTTTCTGTTCTGACCAGAGACTGTAACAGCACGTCAGAAATATTTGTATCCACCACAGATTGCCTATTAGATCCAAATGCAAATATTTTCACAAATAAGGAACCATCAAAGTGAAGTGATAAAATGTTAAACTCATTCCCGCAAATATATTGTCCCTAACAAATGTAATTCTGATATTTGCAAGGTTTCATTTACTATTTTGTTTCTCCCTAGTTTTCTATGCAAAATAAATTATGTAAATTGTTTCATAAACAAATCAGATAATTCATTTATCCAAATGTCTGTAAGAAGAGCAATGTCATATTGAAAAGAAAACTACTTCACTTAGCTCTTAATGTTTTAGTTCATTGATTTTTCTTGTATGTAACCCTTGAATATTTAAAAGAGAAAAGCGTTAAATCTCTTTCCCCCACCTCATCTAGGCCTCAGGAATTTTTATTACCACATCTTAAACCGCAGTCTAAGTTTCCTGTCCTATAATGTCTTCTGATGGCCTTTGCTTATTTCTGTGTAAAGTGCTAAAGGGTATTGTCATGCTTACAGTTGGCTGCATGTTAGATTTGTTTTTTGCTAAGATCTCAACCCATGACCACGAATAATGCATTTTGAATTCAACACATGGACAGCGGTTTATTAGTAACATCATTTGCGAGTAGCTTTTATTGTAGCCACCCAGGCCCGGTCCTAGGATGTGCGGGACCCAAGGCAGCATGCGGGGCCCAAGGCAGCAAACGATGAGCGCGGGGCCCCAAGCAAAAAAAAAAAAAAAATTGCATTGCCAAGTAGCCCGGAGCCCAAGGCGGTTGCCTAGGGCCGGGCCTGTAGCCACCTAATCTGGGAATTCGTCACTGATGACAGTGACATTGATAACCAGGTTTGCTAAATACTGTGTAGACATTTTGGTTCCCGGGTGTCTTTGGCGTACGACTTTAACTTGTGTCCTCAGTCTCTGTGGCGCTTCGACAATTTCTGGCGGGTAATCTCTATCAGTTGAAACCTTAGTGCCTTTTGACGCTTTGGCATTTTCTAAAATATACGTGGTGTCACAATAGTCATAAATGCCAATTTGATGGGCCGCTTGCGCTTCATAATCTGGGCTTGACCTGTGCGCACGAGTAATATACATGGAATACACATCGAGCTTCATCTGACTAGATATAAATTTTCTCACCAAATCAAAACAGGTTTCTCCGAACGTTTAGTCAATACCCTAGAAATCAAATTGTTTCTTTTACTTCGAGGTTCAACTTATATCAGTTTGTGAGCCAGAATCTATCAACACATTTATTTGTGACTAAATGACTTGGTCAACCTTTTGCATTCGGAAAACCTGTCTGATTTACAAGATGACATTCTTTCGCCCTGTCTTTATCACTTATAAATCCTCAAAAATGAATGCAAGTTTATTCTCAATCGAAAGTTTTTCAAACTTTTTCGGTCCTATAAAGTTTCTACTTGTATTTCGCTTACTGGTTACAGTCTGAGAACTGCCATTATTCATGTCAAGGTCCTCCTGCACAAATAAATAAATTGTCCGCCAATACAATAACTTCAACATCTTTGAAACCATGTCTGACATCATAAATGCAACTCGATATATATATATATATATATATATATATATATATATATATATATATATATATATATAGAGAGAGAGAGAGAGAGAGAGAGAGAGAGAGAGAGAGAGAGAATCCGTTCAGTGGTAACTCTATTAAGCAATTTCAGTCCCATTATGATACGCATACTGCTGTACCATCCGCCATCTTGCGTACGCTGACAGTTAGAGAATTGGAAGAACACTTTAATGTTAGTATTGTTGAACTCATAGGTCAAAGGTTAATTGAAGATAAAGCTGAAACATTGAGTGGCATTAATACAAAAAAGACCATTCGATATTTTAAAAAATGGTGCATTTTCACGTTGGGAAATATTAATGTTCCGATTAGACATAATGCTCATTGGTATAGTGCTGAATGTAATGACTAAAGAAAATATATGAAAGTGCTTCCTTTATAAGAATTCTTTCAAATACGAAGTGAATGGAACAAATTACATAATGAATTAAAAACAACACTAAAGTTATGCCGAACATGTACATTGCTCTACACTAGGTCCAGATGATAAAATATGCATGATTTACAGACACGAAATACACGTGTGTTTTGTGATCCTTTTACAAGTCCGAAACGTTCCAATACTTATTGCAATGACTGCTGTGATTTTTTATGACGATTTTGAAAAGTTGCAACAAATTTACCAGAGATTAATACTGGATAATTAGAGCAGAGTGTAAACATACAAGATATGAAGATAGAAATGGATATTTAAACCAACCGGTATTTGCCGAATTGAATACTGCAGTTACAACTGAAGAACTTAGCTGTATGAAGTTTAGACAATAATAAAGCACCGGGTCTTGATTGAGCTTTGAATGAATACATTACTGAGTCTTTGCGACATTTAGAAAATTACACACTGAAACATTTTAATATGATATTTAGCAGTGTTGTTTATCCTTCAAATCGGAGCATGGTTCTTATTATACCATTTTTTGAATAAATATAGTGATCCATCAGATACAAGTATATATATATATAAGAGTAACAATTAATAGTTATATATGAAAAGTTTTCAATAGTATATTAAATCAAAGATTTTCCTCCTTGGTTATTAAGCATGAGATTATTGCTGGTGCACAATTAGGTTATAAGAAGAATAATAGTACAGTATGCGTTATTAATGCAGTTTTTTTATATTAAACAACTTCACCATACAATGAAAACGCTTATAGTGCCTTTATTGGTTTAAAATAAGCATTTAAGTATATAGAAAGGACAAGTCTCTGGCAAAAAGTAGTAACATGTGGAGTCACAGAGAACTTCAATCTATTTACACCTTAGTGCAGTCATGTGTAAAGCACTTAACTCACTCAGACTATTTCACTTGGGGTTCTTAATGGCAAAAGCCTCTCTCCATTCGATTTTATCTTTAGATTAATGATCTGAAAATTGCATTGCAATAAAATATACAAACGAGTATCATTTTAAAACAAATCTCTTGATATTTTTTTATATAACAAGACTTATGACTACTCTCCTCGAGATAAAAGTTAAGATATCTGCTATATCTGTCTGACAGTAGAAAACATTTTAGATATTTGGCAAGGCGTTATGGATAATGTGTGTGTGGTTTTGGATAGTATAGGTGGAGTGTTGGATTATAGGTGTGGTGTTGTTGATAGTATTTTTGTGTGATTTTATCCGCTTCTTTAACATTATATCCTTTACATCTTATAGTAGGCGTGGTTTTTTTAAACATTGCACAAGGCACAAATTGTCGTAGACCCGTATCAACTTTCGAACCTTTCCTCCCATGTTTAATTTCCCGTAGACCCCTATACACAGTGGATAGTAATCAAAAAGCGGGTGCTGGATTGTATATGTTTTGTTTGGATTGTAATCAACTGGCTGGTGCTGGATAGTGCTTAAAAATGCGTTTTTTGGATAATATCTAAAAATGTTAACATTACATTTTTCCGTACATTTTTCCGTACGAACACATATTTTTCAACATGGAAACGGCTAATAACAATCACAAAGGTATCATTACATTTTCCCCTGTCCATATAAACACTTTGACCTCATAATACCATTCCCATGTTAAACCTATGGACCCGTTTAGCACGTGACTTCCCGTCAGATCCAATGAACTCTTTTGAACCTATAAACACCTTTGTCCCTATGATACCACGTTAAGCCTATGGGTAATGTTAACATAGGATTTCCCATACCTATCGATAGTGACGCTTATTAAATGCTTCATAAATAGTCCAATTAGTTTAACATTGTTGTTACGTGTCAATACCCAATGATAGTGACCGAAGTAAAGTAAAATTTTCACCGCTTCCTTATATGGTAGTTACGTGCCCGCGTTAGAAGAACTACTTTTGTCTACGTCGAAATAAAAATGGCAACGATCTCTGACCGCGTCCAAAATTGTGACGTTTCCCATGTATTGCTCGAGATGAGTCAAGAAGAAATATATTTATTTCTTCAACTGTTTCCAAGTGACGTGGAAACTTTCATTTAAACTTAGAAAAATCTCCATACCAAGGCAGGCTAGCTAATGTTAGTGAGGGACTCGCTCAAGAAAATTAGGATAAGCCTTTGAATCTAAGCAAATTGGTTTTCAAACTCCCAAAGCATTGCAATGTGCAGTCTTTTACTTTTTTGGAAAGCTGTTTGGATTGAGAAGTAAGAGACGAGCATATCAAACTGCAATTTGGAGACATACAACTGAAAATAACACCAGGTGGGGAAGAATACCCAGAGTATGGAAGAATACCTGGAGTATCATGAAAGGGATAGCAAAACTATGAATGGACTCTAAACTGATTACTTCAGAGCCACGATGCCGAAAATAAATAAAAGCCATCCAATTGCCCTTTTCAAAGAGTTTTAACGCTGACGTCCACCACAGACCAACAGTTACAGCAGCCCTCTATACCTGACACAAGTACCAGAATCGGTTGTCTGAGACTAATGATATTAGGTATTGCTCTTCATATATAGATATAGCTCTCATCCAAAATGAAATTAAGCAAATATCTACTGTAGCCACCACAAAATTAAATAATTAAGCTATAATAGGTCTACATCCAAAGACTTAGAATTACAAGAAAAAAATACAAACTGAGAGAGAGAGAGAGAGAGAGAGAGAGAGAGAGAGAGAGCACGTCATACTAACCTTGGATACAATGTATCAATCAGCAGGTTCATGAGCATGTTATTTTGCAATTAAACGGTGCACTTTTATTCACTCTGAATAAAATTGTTTGATCCCGTACTTGAAATCTCGTGACCCACAGCCACTTCAAAATGAATATCAATCCTTATTTTCAGGTATTACCCAAGACTGATGGGATGCAATTCCCTAGGGACGTTAATGAAGGTTGCTGCTGAAATTGCGTGACTTCAGAGTAGAATCACGAATTACTCCGTCAGGAAAACAACAGTTACAACACTTTCCAACGCCAGAATGTCACCAAACAAAATCATGCTAATCTATGCGTAAATGAGGAGAATGATTATCATGACGCACACTACTGTTCCAAATCTACCCTCCACAGGTCCTTCTTCCGTAATGACGTGAATATCTAAAAACGACCAAGTCTCCCACAAAGATCACATTCAAGGAATTTTTTTTTTCTTGCACATCTTTTCTTAATTGTACCTTCAACTTCCGTTGATGTATGGAGTCATTTTTCCTCATATAAATATTTGTTTTTCGTATTAATATTTCGTTGTTTCTCTTTTGCTACATAACATTCCATTGTCTTGAGCAAGCTATGTTTTGTTCACTGCTGACGCGCGCTTTCATAGTAGTAAAACGGTGTATATTAATTCGCGGTGCTCAGGTTTCATTCTTAAGCTGAAAAAGATGCAACAATGAAATAAAACAAAACTATTATATTGTTTCAATTGTATTATTCCTTTGTTATAATAGAACGATTACTATATTCGTTATTAAGTATATAATAAAAAAGTTGTTGACTGAGTATTAAAAAATATTAGGCCTTCGTTCAAGTGGTGTAGGATGGCCTCGCAAGCTCGGGCATCCTTTACCAGATGCACTCGGGACCAGCAGTTTCCAATACTCAATCAAAAACTCAATCTGATTAATATCAGATCTCCATTGTCCTACGTGAAGTTCTGACAGTGGCCGCTTAGGGGTCTTGTTCTTGGGACCAATGCTATTACCATAATTGATAATTTTCTCAACCAGTCAGATGAAATCTTATACATTCGCGTTGGGGGGGGGGGGGACTGAGCAGTATGACTGAAGAGCATCAAAGTGTGCAGAACGATTTGATTCACTTTCAAGTTTCTGACAAGTGCATTTCCATTTGCTAATTCAAAGGTCAGTAGAACACTACCCCTTAGAGGTCGCTTGTCAGGTCTTCACGTAAGACAGTTGAGATCTGATTTAAATCAAATTGTCAGATTGTCATTAACCTATGCATATATATATATACACACACACACACACAAAACGTATATTGTTGCCTTGTATCATTGACAATATTGATATATATTTTAACGATATCGATATTGATTAATATCTGACGTGGTAAAATTAAATTAACGCGAAATGATCGATTGCTCCGACAACCGAATCCTGTGACATGACGACCTGTTAACCTCCGACAATCATGCAGTATTTGGCAAAGAAATATGTTTCTGTTTAAGTGATGTTTATTAAAATGATTTTTTTTATTATTCTTATAAACATACAATTACCGGGTTGCATAAATTAATCTGCAGTAGACAATATTTATATTTGTGTTTCAAGTTCATACTATTATCAACTATGTGTATTATTTCAGTAAATCACGAAAACCAGTTTTAAAGCGGCTTGAGAACATATTGATGTAAAAGGAGATTCACTCCAGAAAATGTTAATGCTTTTAGTATACAGTCTTATTTGTTTAATTTTTACTGATTTATGTGTATGTTGCTTTTGAGGAAAATGAAGTTAAAATAAATGACATCGTAAACTGTTTGGAAATACGATGTTGTACATAATACTTTTTAAGTTCTACTATGTTCGAGAGATGGAATTTTGATTAGTAATGTGTACTAATATAAACACGTAAATTACATGCTTAAATATCTAAAGCCATTGCTTTTGCAATTTGTATTATTAATTACAATTTTCATCCCCCACCCAGCTCAATGACTGAAGCAAAAAGTCACTCAAGTGTCTGAAAAATAGAGACGATGAAGCATTATTTTTGGGACAACCAAACATTAAAGAGTACATTATAATAGTATTATTAGTAGCAGTATCATCAACGGTAATTATTTCTTTGGTAATTGTCATTATTTAGGAAGATTTAATCATTTCCTGAATTTCATTAAGGCGTTATAGTTCACAAACTATATTTTATTAATGTTGAAAGTTCTAAATAGTCTTTGAAACGAAAATAATCTTTTGGAGTTTTCATATAAGATATTTCATCAGCTAAAATATCAAATTGACGGTTAAAATATTTACGATTTAATCACTTTGTTCTATTATATTTCCCATTATTATTAAGTTGTATAAAATTCACATAAAGCATGTTATTAAAATTCCATGAAATCCCCCGTTTATTATCAACATATTTTATTGGATTAAAATTGCTACATAACGGCGACATCAAAGTATTCTTATTTTTAGTGCAACGGCGCGCGTTATATTTGGTCACGATGAGAGATAAAAAAAAAACTTAAATAAAAATTACAGGATTTTTAAAAATACCCAGAGTAAGGTCAGCTTTGCCACCTCACATTTGCTGCTTAAAGATTTGAATATAGACAAGAAACTTTAATCAATGCTTATATGCTTGCAAGACTTGAAATTACTTAAGATTCGCTTCTTGAAGTGTGTACTATCCGTGAGGATACATCTAAAAAGACAGACTATACTGACATCTTTGCGTACAAATTGCTAGACAATGAGGCGCGGCAATGGCATACCTGAAGTGGTCAGTGAGGCTTTCATCAGTCTTTTCGGATTTTTGACTATACAAATTTCCTCGATCCTGATGTTATCTTTATCCAAAGGGCTTATCGTGTTGGTAAACGTCCATACAGTGGGTCAATCAGTTAACAATAGGCCTTTAATCGATACATTTGTGATTCCCAGGATATAGTCCAGTACCTCGAAATTGAACGGTACAAAGTATGGGGTAAACCGTGACTACCATCAAGAGATTAGGGATTCTCGCAAACCACTATTACTAGAGATGAAAGATCTGAAGAGAAGTACCCTGCAGCAACAATATCAGGCAAATTTCCCCCTATACATGTTATTAATGCCAATGTCCATGTAACATGTTCCCTAGGTAGCGAAATATCATGCGACGTACTAGATTAGACACAGCACGCGCTGATTGATTTTGTACGTTGAATTCCAACACAGTTTGTTGATCGTTCGTGGTTGATGTAATCGCATAGTACCTGAAACTCTATATACATTTGAAAATGATAATGTCCCGGGGGACTTGTCACCAACGACAACATAGTTATTCTTAATGGTAGATTTTAATGCAAGAACACTCTCTCTCTCTCTCTCTCTCTCTCTCTCTCTCTCTCTCTCTCTCTCTCTCTCTCTCTCTCTATATATATATATATATATATATATATATATATATATATATATATATATATATATATATATATATGTGTGAAGATAAAGACGTAAATTCTTACCATCTTCTTACTTAACTAACCTTAATGTAGTAACGTTTGGTGAACATTTTTCCTCCGAAAAGTTGTCAACATTAACAAGTCTTGCTAAATTTGTTGACATAATTATGTAAAAATGATGTATCTGCCAGAAACATGCAAATTTTTTGCATTGTATTTGTATATGTGAACGCATGTGTATGTGTTGTATATACCTGAGTTAATGTATGTGGGTGCATATATATATATATATATATATATATATATATATATATATATATATATATATATATAGTGTGTGTGTGTGTGTGTGTGTGTGTGTGTGTGTGTGTGTGTAGGTGCCTGTTACAGATTTATGCATGCTTTATGATCTGTATATTTATTCGAGTATATAAACATAAATATTACGTTACCAAAATTGTTCTTCATACTGTACGGTTTACATTGTTTTACTTCATACGATAGTAATGCACGCCCCATATATTTGTACCCTAAAAAGCTTAATAACTACCTTCTACACACACACATCCACATAATATATAAACATTACTTTGTTTTGATATGCCACCTGCGTGTGACCTGAGTTTTCAATACCAAATAAAGGTTTTCTTCTGCTCTACTCTGCTACCGATGGTGTCGCTGACAAAGACAGACACTTTTACTGACGAATACATATGCTATTGCTGACAAAGACAGATGCTATTGCTGGCAAAGATATGTTTTATTGCTGACAAAGACAGATATTGTTGCTGACAAAGACAGATGCTATTGCTGAGAAAGGTGTTAAAACAATGAACATACGTTTAAATACGACTAAGAATCTAATGTTCAATGAATATAATGTGCGATCTGTTTGATTTCTCTGTATCTCCAATTTTGTGTTTGTCGTTACAAAGTTTTGCAATATTTGAAAGCTGAACGTGTAAGCGGGTATATAGCAAATAGTGTAAGTGATTACTAAATGTTAAACTATCTACCAACAATATGTTTGTGTATGGAGAGTTCGGACACATTTCACTTTATGTAAGAGATATGTGTAAATCATTCAGTATTGGTTCAAATTTCTGAACATAGAAAATTATATTATATTCTTCGCAAAATATATCAAATAATGCTTACTGACTGCGAAGAAAAGAATTTAAAAACTGGGTTTCTAATGTGATACCACTGATGCAAGACTTTGCAGAAGGCTTGTATTACCTTAATTCAATCCAGCTATATTCATTTTTATTGTTTTTCAACCAAAGATTTAAAGACATTTCATTCCAGATATATTCCTTTTTGTCGTTTTTCAACCAAAGATTTAAAAACATTTCATTCCGACTGGAGTTCTGGAAATGATTCAGAAACATCAGACATATATTAATATAAAAGAACATCCTGGAAACCAATTTTTGTTTTAGAATAATTGCTAATGTCAGCCACTAGCTTTAAGTAAATGAAGGGTTTCATTACACCCATGACGTATCCAGACTGGTAGAGGTGTAGGAAACGAACGGCATAAAATGAAATTTTAACTTTGTGTAAATAATGATGTCTGAGATGAATATCATTTTGTCTTAATCTGTCCTCTATACCTCCCATTTAGAAATTCATATATTAATCCTTATTATTGGAAGAAACTTTGTATAAACTATTAAAATTATTTTAAAAAATGAAGATACAAAAACTGGAGAAAAAAAAACTAAATAAATTTGATCTGAATGTGTTCCAGCTTAGATTATATATCTCTCATTTATAAGTACACAGATTTATATCTCCATCAATCATCCGTTTATTCATTCATTTGTGCAACAATGTAATGCATATGCATTATGTGTTGTATTGACTATGTGCTTTATGCTTATGTCAAAATCAATCATGTCCTGTTAGTTCATTTCTGCATCAAGTCCGTCGCACTATGTACACATTAGTCAATTACTAATTTTACATGGAATTGGATTTCAGATTTCTATCGCGTGTTTCATTATGTTATTAGAGGTATGCTACTTTGACAATAGTACCGATATACACCAAGCTTAGTACCTTTGAGCTTAGAAGTATTGACAAGTATGAGCTCCACATTCTGATAATCGCGTAAAACGGCGATTAAAGGTCTGTGCTCTACATGGGGTATTTAATTATCTGAATATATGTGTGCTATACAACAAATTTTTTATTAGCGAACAGTAAGTATATGATTGCATCCCCTCAAATTACCCCACTGCACCTCTACACGCTTTCTCAATCTGATTATCCATTTTATTAAGTGTCGTTTTGTATTCACTTTTTGGTATATTGTTCATACACTGGAAAACCACGTCCAGTTACGTAACAGCTGTCAAAATGTCTGCTCCTCAGCCAATCTTTGATAATGGGATTCAGATAAAAAACAAAACACTTCGAGCTAGATCTGGTCTGCATGGAGGATGTGAAACCGTTTGGATGTTGTACTCCTTTCGAAGTCTGTCATGATAGTGGATTTATGCTCCGGTGCGTTGTCGTAGAGTACATGGATAACTAGGGTACCAGTGAGCGGGCGATGGGTTCGGTGGTGTTTTGCAACATTTGGCAACATTTTGGGGGCAGAGTCAGCACAAGTACCTGGACGACGGGACCTTTTGTTTAAAACTCTCTTGAGAGTCACAATACATTGATCTATTGTGGCCTCTTCTCTTTTTCTCCGATCCGAATTTTATTATTTTAGCAAAATCCGTGTTACTTCACCTGTAAAAATTTAATTCAAACCTGTCTGGTCACTTTGTCATATCTGCATAAATAGTTGTTTGGCTATTTCAACCTGAGTCTGTTTTTATTGATCAGTCAACAAATGATGGATTCATCTTGCACAAACCACTCTGAGCTTTAAATGATTCATCAATATATTAGAAACAGCTGACGAATTAATTCCTCCAACGTTACCTCAATCTTTACTACTTCCTCATCCATTACTTCTCTTACAAACCTCTTTACTGATGTGAGTGCGGTCAGTTCCCTGTGAACATTGCTTTGGGTGTGGTAATACCCCATTTCTTCTGTCTGATCTGGGAGGTACTCCACCCTCACAATTAAATCGACCTTCCATCAACTTTCTCACTTGGCAATATTGAACGTTTGTCATTCTTCATTTTTCTTTCTTTCTTCTCTTTTGGATCGGCGACGAATGGCACAACTGCTTACTTATCTTGAATTTACCACGTGTCTGGCCATTCGGCCATTTACGTTGGGTTAAGGTACACATGGTGTATTATATAATTACTCGTCGAAAAGGACGCGTTAATATGTGCACGGCACGCTTCTTAATTGTCCATGTCCGGGAGGACAAGAAGGAAAAAGTGCAAGAGGAGTGCGGAGCATGGACTTTTCTGGAAGGCGTTATGT
Organism: Megalonaias nervosa; assembly: GCA_016617855.1. Classification (NCBI taxonomy): domain Eukaryota; kingdom Metazoa; phylum Mollusca; class Bivalvia; order Unionida; family Unionidae; genus Megalonaias; species Megalonaias nervosa. The sequence continues at coordinate 26,684 of JAECUM010021694.1, read as the reverse complement.
GATCCAGGATTATTTTTGTTTTGTACTTTATCTAATCGATTTTGAATGTATAAACTCCGTAACTGCGATTATTTTTGAGGATTGTTAGTAAAGGTTAGGGACTGAGTAGAATGTTAGTGTAGATCTGGTTATTTCCAATGAGAAAATATCATATATATTTAGACAGAAGCACCATTTAATGATGTATTTGTTCAGAATTTAACCAGTCGTTGCCACCTTGTGCGGCTGGGCCTGATGGTCTTGGCTAATAAACTCCTTATATTGTCTAATTTATCTATTTGGAATTTAGTTGTCCCATGCTTATTCTTAAATTTCAAGGAGTTATGTTAATCAGATATCGCATTGTGCAATGGGGACCTGATGGTCTGGACTTAGGACCACATTTAAGTCTTAGTTAGGGTGGCCGAGTGGTCTAAAGCGCTCATCGTTACGGATCACTGCTATCTTACCTCTGTCTGCGTGGGTTCGAACCTTGGACTTGGTCAATGTTCATATGTAAGAAAGCTTTCCGGTAGGCCAGATTAGTGGGTCATCTAATCCGCTTGATGGTCTGGGCTTAGGACCACCTTATATTTTATGAGTTTTCTTGAAAGTCAATGTTAGTTTGCATGTTACTCCTTTGCTTCTCACTAGGTGTCGCCACAAAAAGCAGGAGAGGTAATTAAGAGAAAGTTGTTTATTTGGCATTTTAGAATAGTATTTCTGTATATGATGAAGGTACATGTATCCTTTGTTAGTGATGTCATGTGAATTAGGAAGCGTTAGAGATTGGGGTACAGAAAAGATTAAAAATGAGATAAGAAGGTACATATATAAGGGCTGGGGAAGCTTGTTGTTTGTTGATATAATTACATATCCTGGGATAGTATCTTTTGTAGAAATATTCACTTTAAAGTTAATTTTTCGTCTCTTTGCTAAATGCCAATCTTTGGAAGTGTAGTTTCTCATTCCCATGAGGACGGGGCTTGTTCCTTTATTGTGCCCAGTCTACCAATTCCCTCCCCCCAGGGTCAAGCCCCACTTATATCCTTTCTTTGATATATTTGGAACAGTCATTTAAAATATGACTTCACTGTCTGGGGTGAAATGACTAAAAGAGTTGGACCAGGTTGTGGACAATAGTGTTTCTACGGACTTGCTCCTGTAAACTGTATAGTTAGAGCCTTTTTGTTTTGTTTGTTTGTTTGGTGTTTTTTTTCGTGTTGTCCAACCCCTGTCATTTTTGGTCGATTTGTTCGCCTGATCGTGCTGTAATCCAATTGATGTATTTCGGATTCACTTAGCATACTTTTGGATTCTTTGTCTGCTCCTTTATTTTCAGGCATGTTAATGTGGGAGGGCACCGACATGAATTATACGGTCTGTTTATTTTTTTTTTGTCCAGGATTTTAAGTCTCAAGTAGACTTTTCGAGTCATATTTTCTAGTGGTAGAGCTACCCGATTCCAGAATTCGCAGCACACTGAGGGCATCGCTAAATATAGCTGCTTTCGGGGTCTGACTTGTTTGTATCCAATTAATCACTTGGTTTATAGCTCAAAATTGAACAGTATAAATAGAGCAGTTGTCAAAAATCCTCACCCACAGCATGATGTTTTTGTTTGTTTATTTGTTCGTTTGTTTGTTTTGTTGTTTGTTTTTTTATGGTTTTTTTTGAGGGGGGTCTTTGTTGAGGTTTTTTGGCGGGGGTGGGGGGGGGGCTGGAATCACAGCTGTTGCTACGGTGCATCCTGGGTCAAGAGATTTGGCTGGCTCTGTCGTGTAAATCTGAACATATCCATTGTACATACCTTCTATTTCAGAGAGGATTTTTGCCCTTATTTCTATTAGGCATTCATGTTTGATCCCATAAGTGGATTTAGTTACTCATGTTTAGACTTTTGGATGCCCGTGGTACGGGATCGGGGTATTTTGTTATTTCTGCCTGCAATATTAGAGTTTTTTCATTCCCTTTTCAGGTCATGGATTAGTTTGCCTCCTGGTCAACTTCATGAACAGTTTGTGTCTGACGTGTTTATTACATCTCTCTATAATAGCTGTAGGGTGCGACTCGTCATGTCTTGAGATCCTAGTCAAATATCCAGGAGTAACTCTTCTCGTCTTAGACTGATGGGTGGTTCCCCGGTTAGGGTCCTCCTTTCTTCCTTTGATGTGCTACCGAGCGCACCGATGCAGATAACTAGAGCTTGGTGTTTTATTCGATCCAAGTTTTAAGTAATTTAAGGTATGTCGAAGCATAGACTTGGCATCCATATTCAATTTTGGACCGAATAAGTCTCCTGTAAAATGTAAGAAGTGTTGTCGGATCAGCCCCACAATCGTTCCCTTTGAGGTTCCTTAAGAGGCTCAGATCCTGCCAGCATCGTCTTACTAGCTCTGTTATGTAGTTGTTCCGTGTTAGGTGCTAATCGAATAGCATCCCTAGTAATGTTGCCACCTTTTCAAATTTATCTTTTATTCTGTTAGGTAAAGTTTCGGCTGTTCTTTCTTTATGTTTGTTCTAGGTGTAAACATTAACCCTATTCTTTCATTTGAAGCCCTAACTATTGGCACATCGACCAACCCCATCCAGTCATACCTGCGATCGGCTGACCACCGTTTCAAAAGAGGAGTTACCCATTTTCCAGATCAATCCAGGGTGGTCGGGTAGACATATCGAACTGGGTCGTTAACAATTATGTTGAACAGAGTTGGTCTTAGTATGCTGCCTTGAGGGGTGCCATTTTCTAACTCACGTATTTCCGAGTAGTAGTTGCCCACTGTAGTGGAAAGAATATGGCTGTTTTAGCCAGATATTACAACGTGTTTTTACCCGTAGGATTTCAAAATTTCCTCGCTTAATGTATATTTTGAAGAATCTACTGTTTAGGGTGCCCTTGATTCCATGTAAACAAAATTGATTGAGGTTAGAGGGTGGTCCTGTGTTCCATTATTGGTCAGTAGGTTTGGAGTGGATAGTAAACAGACTCCAACTTCTAAAAGGCGCAGATACACGTCCGTCCTTCAAGAACCACAACAGTAGGGATGAATGAATGAATGATTGTACAACTGTCTGTCTGTCTGTCTTAAAGTTACTTTCGGCCATTCAGCATGTGAGATTGTTTAATGTACGCACGGATTACCACTTAATTTCTAGTCGGTGACTAACTTTTTAGTACCTCCTGACACTGTACTGTATGTATGCACAGAAAAAAAAAATCATTTGCATGTCCGAAAGTGGCCAGGGAGGAGAGGGACCGTCAAGGGCCTCGTCCCATCGCTGCATGTCAGTTCCACTTCATCCAGATGTCGTTGGTTTGAAATATATTGCCCTGCACTTAATTTAGAAGATACGTGGTCTGTGCTTTAGGCGATTTGTGAATGAGAAAAGCGATAAAATGATAGGATTAGAATAGCATCGTGTCATGTCCCTATGTTTTTTTATACATGCACCTCTTTTATTAGCATGATGTTAGTTCATGGTTTGGTTTTCAATCATTGCCACCGTTTATAGCTGGGCTTGATGGTTAGGATTTTAAACACCTTATATCATCTGATTTATGTGGTAGTTTGAGCATGGAAATATAATGGTTAATTATGTTGCAATTTTGCATTTTTTTCCGGCAGTGTTTGGTTGGATCTAGTGGTATTGGATTTTATCACCTTATACTTTTATTAATTTGGGGTCAGTCTTATGGGACCCTACAGTGACGTCTCTTTTTACTTAGTCTAATATTACCACCTTGTGAGGCGGGGCATAATGGTCTGGTCAGGGCTTAGGATCACTTTATAACACCATTTAGTTTGGTGGTGGGTGTCGGCTTGGATGGCTCTAGGATTTGGGGTTGTTATGTTGATCCACTCTTTTGCCACCTTGCGTGGTGGTGGGACCTGATGTCTGGAATTACGACCATCTTATATTGCTTAAGTGTTTATTTGGGTAGTAGTTTCGATGGGTCGTTTTATTCTGGAAGTTACCGATACTATATCTTTTTAAAGAATATAATGGGTTAGTATAAAAGAGCTGATTGGGTAATATATTTGTGTCAGATTTGTTGGTTAGTTGTAATTTAGGCCATACTATTGTTATATGTATTTTTCAGTGTGTTTTTGTCATAGTTGAGAGATGTACTCTAGTAGTTCAAGTTTAGAGATTTAGGCCCGTCGCGATTGCGATGCTGTTCTCTAGTAGACAACCCCAGTTCCCTTCCCAGGTGGATTGTCACCCTCTTGCCCCGCCTAGACCAGAGGAAATTGTTTTTATTAATAAGTTATTATAAACGAGATTATTTTTATAGAAGTTATATTGTTGATTTGTTTACTTTTAGCTTTATTGATATAATGTTTTAAAGCAGGAGATTATATTTTTCCTTTTTCTAAATGTATGCGAGCTAAACCTGCAGACTCTTTTGACAGAGCTTTTCCTATTAGAGGGCTAGACAGACCCCTAATGTTGCAATGATAAATATCCCGGCAAAAGAAATATAATATTATTATATTGCATTTCCAGCCAAACAGTCCCATATTGTTAAACCTATGTGCATTTATAACATAGGAATTTCTCACAGCCACAAAGAATCGAGATACCATTTAACACAAGATTTCCACAGACACCTAAACGGTCAACCTATACTACAAACAGGTCATGGATACCGAGAAAGATAAAGAAAACGTCGCTGGTGTACATAATAGACCTTCAAACCACTTCTTAAGAGAAGCCTATTCATTCTGACTGGAAAACAGCGATTCATCCTAGGATCTGTGAAAGACTTGAGTCAGGTATCCCTGACGTTTAGAAAGTCTGACTAGTTTAAGTTAACAATTTCAGGATTATTCACCTAACGAACATTAATGTATACCAGAAAACATGATTGACAGGGGTTTCGTCCGAAAATCAGTGATATGTAAACTTTGTATGCGATTGGTTTCGTGCTGAATTTTTAAATTGTGGTTAGTGACAACAATCTGATTAAAATCAGATCTCCACTGTTTTGACAGCGACCGCTTATGGGTCCTGTTCTGGTGACCTTTGAATTAACCAGTTGAAATGTAGCTTTCAGAAATTTGAAAGTGAATCAAATCGTTAGGCACACATTGGTCCTCTTCAGCCATACTGCCAAACGCTAAGGTATAAGACTTCATCTGATTGACTGATAAAATTAGCGATTAAAGTAATAACACAGCCCACAAAAACATGACCCCTAAGCGATCACTGTCAGGCCTTTACGCAGGCAAGTGGAATATCTGATTTTAATTTAATTGGTGACAGCAACGAAATCCACGAAATTGTTGAAACCACTGTATTCAGAATGTTAGACTATTTCTACCTTTTGTGAAAATCATTGCCTATCTCATATCAGCCAATCATATTAAAGAATAAAACATTTTTCAGAATTGATGAACTAATGAAGGTTTAACATAAATTAAACTCTACATGAACGGCTGTCTTGGGAATAAAATGGTAGATATGTCATGTAGTTGCCCCTTCCTATATTAATGTAATTTTATCTGAACTTATGTAGGTCATATTATGGCGACATGCTAATCCTTGAACATCCCCTTTTCATAATAATCGTGAAATCTACTTGGATTTATATTTGTGGATGTTATTTTATTTTTAAATCATCGAATTTTACGCCTAAGTGACACGTCGATGAATATGATGACCATTAGTCTAAACATCCACAAATCATATCTACGACGCAAATTTGAATATATGAATTCGTGCACCGCGGTACGCTTCACAACAACTATTATACCAGCACAATCCACTGGTTTGATACCGGCTATATCCGTTTTCGTCTCAAACGCTTTCTCTGCTGAATAATGTATTCAGTAACTCTCTCCAGGATTTTTGTGTTACGCTGTTTTGTAAAAATGTTTTCATAAACTCACGTTATAATAAAAAAAGTAATCAATTAAATATAGTTGAAGGTAAATATATTTCCAGAGTTTTCTTTTTTCCATAATGTTTTCATCCCGGAGCTCATTAAAGTTGTTCGGTTTAAATAAGAAGCATCTTTCTTTCATTCAGGAATCCATATCACTTTACTGCCACCTTACAATCAAGTCCTGAAGGAAACGCCCTGCTGTGCTGATGGTTACACAAGCGGTCAGAAATGTATCCTTTGAATGATAGGCCCAAAAATTAGCTGACATAATGTTGATTTAACAGAAAAATATGTTAAATTTACTATAAACATAAAGCATATCTGTACTGTTGCATATAATGTCGAGGTGTTCTAAAGCTCCGAGGGCTGAAATGATAGCATCTTGGAACTGCCAATGAAACTGGGACAGTGGAGAACACTGAGTGTGACATTTTTTTCCAGGTCAGTAAAACACCCTCAAGGGTGGGTCAAGCCCTTTTGATGGTAATTGTGTATCGAGATGGTCGGTTAATAAAAGGCCGATCGTCCCTACCTATCATCATCTACTCCACCCAGAGTAGAGAGGAGACACGACAGCTAGTGTGACTTGTTTTCGATCAAAAATTAGTAAGTATTTTAACTGTTGTTACGTCAATAATTACGGAAAACTAACATTATAGTGTTGGCGTCTTCTACGTATTACACCAACTAATATTAGGGCAGACCCAGTTTCCGTTACTGAGTTGACATGTCTATTTTCAATACTTACATTTACTTTTTCACCTTGATATATAGCTTCTGGTATTCAATACGTTTTGGTGTAATTGATATTTTGTCATGTATGATACAGTAAGTTTAACCCGTAAGGACAATTTATCATGGCAAGAACATACATATTACGCATATAATTGGATGATGCGCTCATTTTACTGTAGCGCTGAGCTGTGGAACATTAGGTGAAAAATCATTATCATCATCTTCTTCTTCTCCTCCTCCTCCTCCTTTTTTTTTCTTCTTCTTCTTCTTCTTCTTCTCATGAAATAATTTTTATAGCATATGTAATAAAAGAATTTGCATCGGCTGTTTTCTATGTAGGTAAAGCTTTCAGTCCTGACATGAATCAGAGATTGTAAATACAGTACGGTTTGTACTGAAGTAAAGTGACAGTCGCGTTACATGCACCCTGTATTAAGATATAGGGCATATTTACTAATGTAAGGAAATATTATAGATTAATATGGAAGTATTGCATTGTCACTAGTGGCGAAAATGTTTCCACTTTACAAATAGATTTATTTCTCATTTCAGTATCAATGCGATTAACGGTCGCATTACTGTATCAATAAACAGAAGTTCCAAAATTTGGATTGTACATATAACTCTTCAAATTGTGTATTTTGTCAAATTAATTAATGTTTTCGTGCGAAAATGCGGAGACTTTTATTTTTGTTAACACCTTACTTGCGCGAATTCATACAGCGAACATTACTGAGGTTCGAATACTACAGCAACATGACAGAACGCTCCAACAGACTTCTGAGCCTAACATCATCAAACAACAGATTTTAATGATTGTGAGTTTACTTTTAAGGATTTTGGTTGGGGTTTAATGGGTTTATTTTTGCACTCAGCCGTGAATTATGTGTGTCAGCAGGCTTGCGATTTATTTCGATAACAGAGATTTCATCCAAATTTCGATAATGACTTAATTTCATTTTGCAATCGACACTAATCAATTCCTGACTTGTCCATAGTTGTTAGACATGATTATGGCTGTGATGACAAAAAATCGCTACTTAAAGCATTTTACTGTCATATTTAATCACTAGTTTTTCTTTAATATGTGTATTGTTTGTCTTAGAGAGTAACATGCATACTTTATGGAATGAGTGACAAAGAATATTGAATAGCATCAGTTCAGTCACTGACAATTTGTATGATTCATGTTGAAAACAAGTTATGAAAAGTTAGTTGAAGACTGCTTATTGTTCTTGTCGGTTCATTGTAATGCATTCTTGACAACGCCTTTTCATCGACTACATAAAGGTATACTAGAGGGTCAACACAGTACACATTTTAAGATCTAATAAGAGAGAGAGAGAGAGAGAGAGAGAGAGAGAGAGAGAGAGAGAGAGAGAGAGAAAACAAATTAGGCGCAAACATGGACATAATGAGTCTGAAGAACATCCCCCAAAACGATATCGCCACTGTAGCGATAACAGTGGTATTGCCATATCATTTTTCTCCCGCTGATATATGACAATATTTCATTTTAAAATTTATAATAAATTAAACTATGGTTAAGGCTGTCTGCCAGTAATCTGACGTGATTCATCTAAGAAATCATGAACAGTACTACAATCCTATTGTTTTAAGAAAATGTTCTTGAAGCAATTGTTCGTGTCAAACATGTCAGATCGACAAAATGATCAGAATTTGATCTCTGAGGAGAATATTTTTGTAACAATCGACAGAAAATGTTAGTGTAAGATTGATTGATTTATTTCATATTTATTTATTTATTTATTTACAGGTTTCGTCAGAGAAAATTGATTGTACAGTCGCATAAGGTGAACTCCTATCTGCTGTCACCATGAGGAGAAACGTGCGACTATTTCTGTACTTTTCATTATGGCTGGCTCTCAGTTTAGGAGCCGTCCTCTTAAACATCATCAACGTTGATTGGTCCCATAATAGCTTCGTCAAGGGAGTCGTGATTGTAATATTCTTAAGCATTATACAAGGCTCCGTTTTAGAAATTACAGTCCAAACGATTGCCACACTCATTATCGGGAGACACTGCAGTGAAGCCGAGAAGGCTCCAGCTGACCAATTGACCGTAGTTTTGAACTACAACCTTCTGGCAACAAGCAAAGATGACATCGACCAGTGTTTTGAAACCATGTATAAAGGGTACATGGGTAACCTTGGACCAAACGTTTCTGCTGTCCTAGTGAGCTCAACAAACAATGAAAAACTGAAACGGTATGAGATAGAGAAGCGAAACGCCTATAAAGAAATAATTTACAGAGAACTGTCTAATGAAGGATTGGCGTTTTCGATAAGAGATTATGAATCCATAGATCCAATTCGGTTAAAAAATATTTGGCAGATGTACATAAATATAGACCCACCAGTCTTTATTCGGGAATATTTAGATAATATATGTAACCAATATGTACGAGAGTTCATGGTACTGCATCGTGTGAGTCGTGTCCTTCGAAAGTGTGGACAGTACCAGGACTTGATGTTGTTGTCAGAAGGAAATTATGAAGCATACAGTTACTGTGATCAGGAATATTACGGAAAAAGTGCTCGTCCCTACGGGCAGCCTCTATTTCATGCTTCTGATGATGTCAATAATATTTTTGAACGTAAATTTGATTACACACTCGTCCTTGATGCTGACAATGGAGTGCCTAGCGGTTCAGTGACCGAACTACTTCAGATAGCGGCAGCACATCCGGAGAGGGCGATAATTCAGCCAGAAATAAAGCTTCGTTGCGAACCAGACGACACAATTTTCATGCATTTACAATGTATTCAACAAGGCTTATACGAACCAATTACAAATGCTGTTATGACCGTCTTTGGTCAATCAAGATTCTTTGGGAAGGCCTTGATACAAAATCGTGCGTATATTGACAACGTAATTGGTACCAAAGACAAACTGATTGAACGTGTTCCAGTGGACGTTCTCAGTCATGATGCATTTGTGGCAGCTATTACGAAACCTCTCTATGTTAGACAGGTTTACCTATTAGAAGAGCCATGCTATAATTACATCACCTGGAATATTCGCGAAATGAGGTGGAATATGGGTGAAATTATTCTCGCCATGCATTCTTGGCCAAATACTTTTGGCAGATTAATGAGATTCTTACAAAAGATACTTCAGGGACAGAGCTTTAACAAGACCAAAGTGAGAACACCAAGTGCGCTTGATTTTGTGAGTTTTTACCTTGCTCATCTGACCTTGAGGCAAATGCTTATGAGACCACTGCTTCTGCTGTACATCTATATTCACTGTAGCGTCAGCCTTCATTATTCATACCACTCCGTCATTATCGTCATTTTCTTGGTGGTCGTCATCCCAAAGCTTGTAGCATGCAAAATGAAAAACTACAAGGGCATGCTATTGGAGACAATAGTCTCAATCAGCCAGTTCACCCCGGAGGTTGTAGTCGGTACAGTCCGTATTTGCCTATCCTGGATCGACAATATCTTGGGCATAGAACAATTGGTTCCACAGAGAGCGGTAGAGGAAAAAATCAAACTCTCAAATCCATTTGTTTCCAGTCTGAAACACTTATGGGGATATTCACTCTACGCCTTAATACAAGTCATTGCTGTCTGCCTATATTTTAAAACAGGGAATCCAATTGTATTTATGTTTTTGTTTGTATTCCTACTTCCGTTTTACTCCGGATTCACCTCGCTTTCACCTACATTGAAACGGATCTGTAAACTAGAGGAAAAGAACGTAAACAATGTAGAAAACATTGTAGTTCATCTTCCAAATGTGTCAACAGAAGAAACTAAATTAAGCCTGGGCACGCTGGCTGATATTTCGTTTAAATTTAACCAATTCTTTTCCAAATGCTCCAGGTCGAAGGATCTTGCTGAAAGTGGTTCGAAGGAACCTATATAAACGTTGGCTAAGAACAGATGTTACGATTCTGTGGAATTAAACTTTGAAAATGATTGAAGTGAAACCAACAAGTTCATTAAAATCAAGAAATAAATGTATTTCCCTGGAATACAAAGCGACAATTCAAAAGACACAGTATTGTTCATGTCTATTTGCCAATTACAGGAGTCCAATGACGAGAAATTGCCCTCGTTGATCTATTCTGTACCTTAACACTCTTCAGTTCCATGCTTCAATCCCCTCGTCACCATCAATAACAAGTGGCTAAAATAGTAAACAGAAACAAACAGTAGACACTATTGCAGGATGGGTGCAGGTGAAATTTGAATGTGACTTTAACATTGCCCAACCTATAACTTGTCCAAACGTGTGCCTAAGGCTAATAGGATGGAATGGTCATAGTATGTATTACATATTGGAATGGAGGGAATACAGAAGGGCATACAAAAGATAAGGGTCCAAGGCTATAGCCTTGTTAGTCCACGGGTTAATCCAGACCTGCGTCCGAACCAGCCAGACGCCAGACGCAACAGGGCCACAACCTCAGAGCCTCACATTGTACATAGTACACCGGGGTACCTTTATTATAATATAAACCCAACAACACACAAATGTTTAAACTACATGCTTCCCAGAACGCATATATATATATATATATGTCAATTGATCTCTTTCACAATACACGTTTCGGACAAATTGCTTTTCCTGATATCGAGCGCTAAATATCAAAACGAGGCTATCACTGCTGGGTGAATGTTCTTTATATTGAATTGAAAGTGGAGATCGGCGTTGGAAAGTTTGAATAATATCATCACATTATGTACATGTGCTTATAGTATTGATAAACAAATATGAGCATTCAGAATAATAATAATAATGATAATAATCCCCCCAAAAAATTTAAAAAATATAAACACGCACAGCCAAGCAGATGAGAAGTTTCTCTCAGAAATTGTTTTTAAAAGCAAGTTTTTTAAAGTTTTAATGACATTTGTCAAATAATGTTTTGAGGTGTATATAATATAGCTATCAAAATATATTTAAATGTATGTAGTTTCAATAAACTGGGAAAAGAATCACTATCCTTGCAGAAACAGAAGGCATCAGCCGTTTCCACCCTTTCTGTCAAATTTAAAATTAAAATAAAATTTTCCTTAATACCATTAGACATTTTAGTCTGTAGTGAAATTTACTAGTCTTTGACTAATTGGCTATGGTTAGTTTCAAACCCTGAAAATGTCTACATAAAACCAATTTAAGAATCTTGTATCTAAGTTTGACAATTATCTAAACAATTTTAATTTAAAATAACATTATTCTATTGTTTTGATATTTTAATTAAATTAAAATTATTCAATAGTATGGTATTTAATTAAAATAACATTACATTATAGTTTTGGTATTGGAATTAAAATAACATTACACTATAGTTTTGCTATTTTAATCTTTCTAAAAACACAAAAACGTTTATCTTTAGTCTTGTTATTCTAGTTTTAAATAACATTATTCTGTAGTTTTGGTATTTTATTTTTATGGATGCAATCACTTCTCACTTGCACAAAAATGTCCATTCCTTGAAACTTTAATCTCAATGACATGCAATTTCATTTTTTGAAACTTAGTTCCTTTCATCACGGTCTTCGTTTTCTCTACTAAATAGTCATAAATAGTCATAAATCTGATAGATATCCATTTCTGATAATTTTTTTAAAGAATTTTCAGTCCATTTAGCGTTTCAGAGAGCCATAATAGATTGTGAAAGGTTGGATGTCAACATCACACTTACACCTATTATTTTGACTGCAAGGCATCCTTTATCCTGCAAATCTGGACGTAGGTACACGATACTATAATGGCCGTTTGTTCGCTGTCAATATCATTGTTTAGATTTAAGATTTCTTAAACACTGTAAATCACTTGGATATATATATATATATATATATATATATATATATATATATATATATATATATATATATATATATATATATATATATATATATATATATATATATATATATATATATATATATATATATATATATATATATATATATATATATCACGTTCTGACATTTTTATTATAAATCTCCCAGCAGTGATCGCCTTATTTTGGAATTGCGAAATAACCCGAGAGCGTTATTTTCAGGTATTGTGAAACTGGTCCATTGTTGTAAATTTTGCAATTCCTATATTTATATACACTGCCATTAGAATTGTGATGCTGATATATTCCAAATAAAGATAACTTTTTGAAAATATGTCAAGTAGTTCTGTAGTGCATCTTAAAGGTCCAAAATTTGGTATAAATGATACTACCCGAGTATTGCTTTTAAAAAGGACAAGTTAACTAATTATTTCTTTTGCGATCCTTTATGAACAAAGTAATTAAATTGATTCTTCGAGTTTAGTAAACATTTGTAACGAGCACTAACTGAAGATTACATTTATCACTCAAGACCTTTAATCAACAAAACTTCAAAATAGACTGGTGAAATAATTTCAAATTACATTCGTGTCTTGGGCTTTATTCCTCTGTCTCTCATTATGTCATGGTATTATTTGAAAAAGATATGAAATAGTTTTATTAGCGTAAAAGTAGTAGATGATATTAAGGATTCTGGCTCAGAGACATATCCCTCTACTAGAGACCTCCATTTCTCTGTACAAGGACTATATCCCTATGTGCCAAAGACTCATTAAGTACGATTTCCCTATCATAGAGACTCCCATCCATCCCTCTCCCAACAACTATGCTTTTTTTCCACAACAAGAGGATTCTCTGGCTCAAGGACTATATCCCCATCAGGACAGATAACTTTTTTAAGTGTGAGGTTTCAGATGTCAGATTATTTTTAAAATTTAGATAAAATTTCATACCCTATAATCACCATACTTTTTGATAATCTTTTTCATATCTGCTAACTCTCATTTGTAGAATATCTGTTAACATACTGTCAATAATACGAAACTCGCGTATTAAATCGTCCATATTGTATTTTACACATCGTAAATAAGATCGCGTGTGTGTATGTGATTTAGATTTTTAACGTAGCTTTTAACAATTGTTCAGTCATATCGCTACGATGTCTGCAGTGTGGCAGTTTATAGTGATATCTAGCAGTGGGGCATCATGCCGCAGACATGTGGCATGATGTCCCATCCAGTCACATTATCCTGACACCAGGCTGACCAGTCCTAACACTAACCTCTTAATGCTGAGCGCCAAGCGGAGCAGCTGTTAGTACCATTTTTTAGTCTTTGGTATGACTCGGCCGGGACTCGAACCCGGGACCTCCCGCATCAGAGGCGGACGCTCTATCTGATCAAGTAATTTTTTTATAAGCGATACTTGCTGTTTTGTAGGCATTTTTTTAGTCTCAAGTCGAGGCTCAATTTTGTTACTCGCTGTTGCAAGAGAAACACCAACACCGGATATTATTAACAAAAACGGGTTTAATAATGTTCCACTTCAGATTATATCAGAGCAAGTCATTAGCAATGGTAAATATGATATTAATCGAAGAGTTCTAATATAATACTTGTAACATTGTTTTACACACCAAAGATTATTATGATAAAATTTATAATATTGCATTAGTGCGTCCACATCTTGTTTGGAATTTCTTCTGAAACATTATTGAAATCGATGATCTATTTTTTCATTATCCAATATTTGTCTACAATTTTTATACAATATTAAAAGTTCTAGTACCAACAATTGAATCAAGAAACTCACGGAACGTATTATTGTTAGGATCAGCTATAAAATCTCTATACTTGTCATAAACATCAGACGAAGTATCCTTATATCGTTCATCTGTTAATACCTCATTTTCTTTAACCAACTGTAGGAATCAAACGTGTTTTCTACTTCACGTTCATACCAATCTGTTTTATTTACCAAATTATCGTATTCTCTTTCTGCTTCATCAGTAAACCCGGGTACTAAGCTTATTTGATCCAACGTAAACTTTTTGAGGACAAGATGTTGTCTGATAATTGCGTATGCGACTATAAAATTTATTAGCATTACTTTTCGGAGACTGTCTCGTTCAATTGTGAGAAGACCAATAACAGAAGCTAATTTTTCATATGGTTTCGTGAGTATTTTCTCGATTTCATTGTAATAATTTCGTATTGACAGTTCTCTGGAGCGTTGAAGCGATGGAAATATAAAATCAACTTCTTCACTTATGTCGTAGTAAGAATCAAACTTTTCTTCCAACCTTGCTTGTTCGACTTCTTCAAAAAAACTTTTCTCGATCAACATTATTGAGATTACAGATTTCCTTGTTAAGATTTCTGATTATCGCTAGAGATTTGTTAACAATAACTAGATCAAATTCTGTTGTTTTTTTTCAAGTATCATTGGTAGAATTGCATTCGCGTACACCTTAATCAACGTTATATCTACTTTTATGCTAGCGATTTTAACTAGAGTCTCCTTGTCGTGGTAATACATACCGAGATGCTGAAAAATTACTCGCTTTGAAAAACTATCGTATAATTTTTCGTTTCTTAATAAAATCATTTTAGATTTCGCTAGTTTGTCGAGACGATAATGAACGGATCTTCAGCAGCGACAACATAAATTAGAAAATAAAAGTACTCTCGGTTGGAATTGTAAAATACTGAGATTTTGAAATATATATATTTGCTGTACTATACAATATTATCTAGTTGATATCATCATTTGATCCTTCCAATCGCCAATCATAAATTCGCCCAACACTAGAGTTTAATCGGCCGCCCAAATGAAATTACCAAATAGCAACTGCAACGGGATATTTGATTTTAATCCAAAAGTCTTTGTTTTCTCAGAGAAAGCGTGATGAGGATAATTTTCAGGATAATTTGTTGATGCGCTTACCTCAAACCCAACTCGGTTATCAGTTGTCTTGCAAAGTATTGGAATATACCCAACATTGTTTTTGGTTCGTTTTACACCACCACTACATATACTATCAACACGCGTTTTTTCGTCAGATCATTAGGATTGACTGGAACATATGTTGTTGTTATTTTATTGTTTCTCATATTTATATTGCCTGACATTGGTCCACCGAATTGTCTTAAATACGGAGCGAGTGCTCCTTTTAACTGAGCACAACTAATAGCATCAGTATCATCAGCTGATGGTGAATTTATCGGTAATCCAGTTATTTTTTAGTTATTACTCATTATCAGGTTACCTGTCATTGTGTCGCCGGACTTATTAAGCTTGTTATCGTCAACAGATTTTAGCTGAGCATAACTAACCGTTTGTGTATTATCAACATTTGCTGGTGGATATGTGGTTTCCAACCCAATAATATTTTTACTTGACATATTAATATCACCTGTAACCGTTCCATCGGTTTTATCAGGCTTGTTGCAATCTACATACTTTAGCTGCAAATAACTCTCCGCTTGTATTTGATTTAAGTTTGCTGTCGGATACGCGGTTTCCAAGTATATAATTTTTTTTCCAGACATATCCAAGTTACCGCTTAACGTTCCTCCTGTCAATGATAGTTTGTAATTATCGATCATTTTTAGTTGTGAGTAACTTACCGCTTGAGTAAGATCAACCTTTGGTGGGGGATAATCTACTTCTAAACCAAGCACTCGTTGATTGGACATCAATAAATTACCTGTCATTGTATCGCCGGGTTTTTGACGAACGATGACCTATCAGTAGTTATTGTTGATGGTTCGTCATCGGTGAGCGTTGTTCCAAACTTTGTGTAATAGGTCGTATTATGTAAATTATATAACATAAAATTATATAACAACAATGACGCAGTCGTCGATATTAAATTTTGATACCGGACGATTAATCAAACATAAACACAACAACGAACTTCCAGATTGTCATTATCTTATTGTTGGTCGTACAGGATCAGGTAAAACAAATCTGTTATTAAATCTTTTGCTCAACGGTAATTTCAATTACGATCGTGTGTATACTTACACAATTAATTCGCAGCAGGATAAATACAAGCTATTAAGCGAATATAACGATACACTTCGTGATGAACTTGGAGCCGGTCGTGATATATTTTTAATAAAACAACCGGAAGATTTAATTCCCGTCGATGAACTTGATTCATCCAAACATAAATTAATTGTATTTGACGATATTCCGCTAAACAACGAGGAGATGAATAAGATTATATCTTATTTTTCATTATCGCGTAATAAAAAATATAATTCGGTCTATCTTGCGCAAGGTTTTTTTATAATGTTGACAGATTTATTCGGCGAAATACGGGATGTTTTATACTGTTCCCTGGACTATATAATGTTGATGTGAGAAATATTGCAAACGTGCAGTACGGTGATATAACGAAAGATAAATTTCTTGAATTATATCATCAAGCAACCAAAGAAAAATGCAATTTCTTTTTATTTGATAAACTAGCTCGTGATCCAACTAAAATGTTTCGTCGTTGTGTTAATGAGTTTATCTAGGTAAATTTTATAAAGCGTATAAAAAAAATAACAGATGGATAAACATCAACAAAGAATTGAACTACTAAAGAAACTCGAGCTGCTTTTAAGAAAATAGTGCAAGAAGCGCGGAGTGGACAACGCGTTGCAGAAGAAGAAACCACCAATTTTTTTAATCCGGTTACTGAAGCAGTACTTGGCAAACAACTAGAAATATCAACATTATCTCCGGAAGAACTAGAAAAAATGAATGAAAAAGGGTTGTTAGGTTTACTAGGAGAAAGATCGAAAGAAGAAACTAAAAAATATTATAGATGAACTTGTGAGTACAATTGCTGATCCTGTTGCACGACAGGCTGAATTTGACAGATTAATAAACAACCCTCTTGCGCATCAACATGCTATTGCAAAAATAACGGTTAATCCAGCCGAGTTAAAGAGGTTAATAGAGAATTTGTCAGAGCAAACTAAGGAATTAGATGAGGAACAAAAATGAATTACTTAATCTACCGTAGAAATAATGCCTATAGAAAATCAGATAAGATTTCATAGAAAAATGCACGTGTTAAAATATTAGATGAAGAATATAATAATTTTATTGGCAAACATAATATCAAACAAATTGGCAATATTCGAAATTGGCCAACAGAAAAATATACCGATTTAAAAGAAAAATTAAGAGAAATGATCAGTACTGCTTTAGATGATGATAAAGAAATAAATAATTTAGTGGAGTCCAAAAATTTATTAAGAGCATATGATTTTATAAGAGAAGGAATTATTGTTGAGGTAATGCTTAAAACAGCAAAACAGTATCGAACAAGACCAGGAGGTTATAGTAAAACATGGCCTTTCAAAAGACTGTTTGATAAGTATGAAAGCGAACGAGATAGAAGATTACCAGATGAAATAGAAACAACCAGATCTGGCGTTAAAATGTTTGCAACCACCGCTGAAATAGTTGACCGACTTATTTTGTTGATATCATCGAAAGATGCTGGTAATGAAAGCACAGAAATAGACAACGAAATTGTTGATATATTAGATCATCTTAGATCGAGTGGATTACTAACATCATCCGAGTACCAAATTTTATACAGTGATATTATCGCGTAAAATAATCTAACAATATTGATATAATGTCACTAACATCAACGACATTATTACTCGATTCGTCACAAACGACAAAAAACTGCGCAAACTTTTCTGTCTATTACAATCCACCATTTGAACTAGATCCAAATAAACGGTACGAAACTGGATTAATTTCTGCTACGATGTGGCATTCTATGGCAAATGTAAAAACAAATGTCAACGACGACTTTACATTTAATCCTGGCGCGTGGGTAACAGTCAAAATACCACAAGGCGCGTATAACATAGCTGTTCTTAATGATATGATTAAAGAACTAATAACAAAAAAATGGAGCCGTCGCAGACAATTTTGAGTCAACTCCAAACTATAATACGCTACGAGCTAGAATCACATTAAAAATGATTTGATAATCGATTTTTCACCAGCCACTAGTATTGCATATTTGCTTTGTTTTAATCATCAACAATACGGCAGTGTTGCAGAACAAAGTATATCGTATGATGGAGATTTACCCGTTAACATGACAGAAGTAAATACAATTTTAATCAATTGTTCTATTGCACTAGGATCTTATTCGGCGTTAGGGAGCCAAAGTCAAACTATTTATAATTTTTCACCAGATGTTCCTCCAGGATCACTAATGCAAATAACTCCTAGACAATTGATATACTATCCGATTAATCTTGAAAATCAAATAACGAGTATAACAATGCAACTAACAGATCAATATGGGCGACAAATAGATCTTAACAATGAAATTGTCACGTATTACTTACACCTACGCACGAAGACGTAGTCGTTACGTAGGCGCGCAACAATATAGTTGTTGAAGTCGTTGCAATGACATAGTTGTTGAAGTTGTTGTACTATCAAAGATACCTCATTCGGGGCAGCTGTTTGAAGCGAATTCCGTACTGGTGCTGTGCTCCTGCTCCAGATAACAATAATCTAATCGGAGATGCTGCTGGTAAAACCGCTGAGAATATTGGTCAAGCAATAAGAGATGCAGTTGCAAACATACGACAACGACGCTATAACGAAGGATATGCCAAACGAAAAGCGTTTGCCGCAGAATCTCGCCAAATAACCATCATGCTTCCGTTGAGCACAATATCTGGATTTTGTCGCGATCACAACAACGTTTTCCATGGACTAAAACATACTCTTATTATTGTTTATTTCCAGCAGAACAAAATTTATCAAACAGCAATCCCTAACACAAATGATTACACGTGGCGTGTTACAACCACGCCCAGCGAACAATTACCGCGACACTTGTTTGTTGTATTTTAACGACAGGCGCGTCGCGGTGATCAAGAAATGAACAATTCTGTATTTGATAACCCTGATGTCAGGCGAATCTTTGTTAGGATAAATTCGAAACAATATCCCGAACGAGCAATGGAATATAACAAGAAACGTTACATGAGCTTACATGTACCTCATGGAAGCAATACAAAAATATCATGACACTGATAGAAGCCAAATATCTGTCGAAGAATTTCGATCGCTATACCCAATCTTAAACTTCGACGTATCAAAACAATCCGAACGAGCTATAGGATCTACAGCTGATATTGAAGTTACTTGGACGCTTGGCGTGGCTCCAGCTGAGCAGTATAACATATACGCGTTAGTTGGCAGTGATAGATTCTGACAATTGACGCGACTAAAGGAAGAATGACTGTACAAGTTTAACCTAACAACCTTGATATAATGAAAACCGAATACACAACTAGAGAAATATATCTAACGCCTGGTCAAGTTGAAAAATTATCAGCAGTGGTTTCTAAACGCTGTTCTGTTTCTTTAATGATATCTCCGGCAACTTCAAATAAAACAGCGGTTAAAGTAATGTTGACGCAACAACAAATCGATAAACTGATCGTAAAGCGATATCCGGAAAACCGTTTGTTCTTAATCTATCTGTTGCACAAGTAACACGGCGGATTTCTTGGACCAGCACTTTTTGTGATGGCTAGCGCAATACCAAAGATTTTACCTGTGCTAGGAACACTGGGGAGAGCAGCAGCATCAGCGGCAGTATCAGGAGCAACTAAAAAGGCAAAATCTGGAGACGGTATCAAACAGATCTATCGTTGATGACTGCGTCGTCAGTGATAGTTTTATGAAACAATAAATAATAAAAATTCCAGATAAAAAAGCACGATCGTCAACACCCAAAAAAAACCCAGAAAACAGTGACAAAGTCGACGTCGCCAAGGAAAACAAAACAAGGATGATTAATTGCAGTCGCTCCACTCCTAGCGAGATTAGCGGGAAGTCTACTTCCGAATCTACTAGGAATCGGACGCGGAATGGCACTACCAGGGGCCAGGCGACATTGAGTAATGTTGATTTACTTGAAAAATTAAAATCCGAAGTCAAAAACGGATTTCGTGGAATATTTTCCAAAGATGAACTTGATGACATACCTGCGGGTGGTTCGTGTATCATTAACATACAAAACTTCGATGATGGATCTGGTACGCATTGGGTTGCTGTTTACGACAATAATTATTTTGATTCGTTCGGACTTCCTCCGAGTGATCTTATAAAAAGATATATGTTTAAAAAATTAAAAAAATAAATTACTCATCTAATCAACTACAACTACAACGGTTGGAACATCAGCTTGTGGTTATTATTGTATTATGTTTATCCGGCAGTTGTCAAGAGATCCCGATTTTCTAAAGTTTATTTTACAATTTGACAGGCACCCGAGCAAAAACAGCGATGATATAGCAATAAATTTTGTGTGACAATCGAATATAACATGTCGCAAAAGATAACGTACTGCTTAAAATGTAAAATTAAAACGCCTAACAAAGACGAAAAAATAGAAAAAACAAAAAACAACAGAACGATGCTAAAAGGTATTAGAACTGTTTGCGGTAGAAGAAAAAGTGTGTTTATTTCTTCGACGACTTCATCGCCGACGACTCTGTCGTTGGGTTCTGGTGTGGATAGAGTTCTTTTAGTCGATGATTAAAATAATAATGAGTCGAAGTTGCAATTGTGGTTGTGATAAAGATCTTTGTATCAAACAAGATAAAATTGTTACGTATTGTCAATCCTGCAATCGCCGTGAAGTAATTGGTTTTGGGATGGATATACATAAAATTATCGGTAAGTTACCGAAACCAAAAGGGGGTTGGACATTACCAGGTCATAAATAGATTCGGCCGTATAATCCGCTAGATAAACATCTAGATGAAAATGATAATCCACTGCCAGGACAAGAGCCTTATAATCAAGTTGATGGAAGAGCAATGCGTCACGACATCTGCTATCGTGATATAGAGCGTACTGATAACGTTCGTGTAGAGAACTCAAAATCAGAATGTGATAAGGTAATGCTAGACGAACTTAAAGATATGAAACCTACAAATCTACGAGTGAGATTTGATAGAAGGTTGGTTCAAGGAATGATCGGAACAAAATATAAACTCGGTCTCGGTGATGATAGCATGTAATCGTCGGCGATGCAATCGCTGGCATCAGAGCTACACAAACCTAAAAAAATAGCTTCCGTGACGTACGGTTGTAGCTAATGCCGTTGATGATATCTGGGCAATAGATTTGGTAGATGTGTCAAATCTTGCTCAGTTCAACGATGATAAGAAGTATCTCTTTAACGTTATTGATATTTTTAGTAAATACGCGTTTACTGTACCCGTTTCAGATAAGACAGGAACATCGGTAACCGATGCACTAAAACAAGTAATAACAGGTACAGAAAGAAAACCGAATAAAATTTGGACTGATCATGGAGCAGAGTTTTTTAATAAAAAAATTTGAGCAGTTTTTGGAACAAAATAACATAAAAAAATATGCTACGGGAAACGAAGGAAAAAGCTGATACATAAACATTTGACAGCTAAAAACACTAACAGGTATATTAATGATCTTCCACAGATCGTTGACAAGTACAATAACACAAAACATCGAGCTACTAAAATGTCACTAAACGACGCAATTAAAAATCCAATTCTTGCAAACGAAAACATGTACCGCAAACATAAATTTAAAGTCGGTGATAGAGTTCGAATTTCATTAACAAAAAAAAGATATTTGAAAAAGGATTTACTCCGAACTGGAGTGAAGAAGTATTTGTAGTTGATAAAGTACTTTTAACAGTATACGTAACATACGCGCTAAAAGATCTAACCGGGGAACCCGTAACTGGTAGTTTTTACAAACAAGAACTACAGAAAACTGAACAAGATGTTTTTGTTATCGAACAAGTAATAAAAAAGCGTGGCGATAAAAGCCTCGTTAAGTGGCGAGGGTACAGCAATAAATTTAATAGTTGGATACCGACCAAAGAAATTAGTACTGGGAAATAATGTTTTTGTAAATTTCCTCGTACTTGCGTAATATCGATTTGCATTTTACAGGTTTACATAACGATATTAGACATTGTCGGCGATCACCAGAGATCGTCATCAGATTAAATATCTTGACAAATATAAAATCGAATTTTATATTTTTCTGTCGGTCTGGAATTTTGATGTTCAGGAACGGCTTTATCAGCCGCCAAAACGACTGATTTTCATCTACTGTAAAACTAAATTTCAATATTTTTTTGTGATATGATGTTTACGTTCTATCGACCATTTGTCAGCCTTCCATAATTTTTCTTGTCCCATGACGTCGTACCGGTATCGTCGTTGACGATGGCTTTGTCATCATTTTCAATAACGTCATCGTCGCTGACGTTTGTGTCATCTTCGTTGACGTTTGTGTCATCTTTAACAACATTAGTTTCTTGTGTTATATCTGTTGGTGCATAGATATACTTTAATTTTTCCAAGAGGTTCATTATATAACTTTATATAGCTTTAAATAATATTTAAAACATGGACAAGAGCAAGTTAGGGTTTATAACTTCAATGCCCTCAAAGAAGCAGTAAAGAAAAGTGTTAGCGGGTGAAAAAAATATCTCAGAAATATATCTCAGTTAATTTATTTTTGTTTCGCGGTGGAAGCGATAAAATGTTATTGACCGACATTGGAAAAAAGACAATTATATAACGATAAAAAAAATTAGTGTAATGTATGACAGAGAAGCTATCACGTTGTGGTGTCATACTTGCATTAGTCGAGATGAGCTTACTAAAATACTACTAAAATGTTGTATCGAAAGATTATACTAGCACCGTATTTGCTTGAAAAAGTTGACCTTGGTATTCCATCTGCGACATATTTTACTACCATGGAATTAATATTAGAGTATTTTGCAGCAGCAGTTATCGAAGAAAATTTCTTTTCCTCGTCTGTTCTAGATTAAATGAAACAGCAGGTTTAGGGGTACATTTGAAATTTATTCCTCCTCCTCTACCTTGTCTCACATTTTCCTGTTGGGTAACTGGCTCTAGATATTCTAAACGATTATCTGTTTTAACGTTGTTGAGGTGATTAATAACCAAACCATTGGGTATAGGTCCGTTAAACGTTTCGTAAACAAATCTATGGTTATAATAACAAACTTTATCCGTTTTACTACCACGTACCGTTATCTGCAAATACCCCATATTATTCATATTTCCAAGTACTTTTTTTAGTTTTTTTTTCTTCGAATAATTCCTTTGTCATTTGCCTCATATAAATCAAACACGGGATGAGGTTGATACTCATCTTGCAAAGACAAGTTCTCAACATTATCATCAGCAACTACGCCATTAACAAGATATGCTCGCTGCCCTTCTGGAATTTCATCACAAAACATTGTGTAAATAAACTTTTTCCTATAAATTTCGACTCGCTCAAACTTTACCGCAACAAATCTTTTCCATTTGTTAGAACCAACTATAAAACGTGAACTTGAAAAACATAAGGGTTTGAAACTTTTAGTGCAGTATCGCGTTATATTTTCTAAATTACGTGTGACAGAAGAGTCGACTGACGTGGAAATTACAGATCCTTTTATTAACGCAAAATCAAAGCGTGTTTTGCTTCAAACTAATCTTTCATCGCTAGCTGATGAAATACACCAGGAAATTTGGAAAAAGAAGAATTTGCTCAATCAGGTTCTGCTTGGAAGTTTGAAATGATTACTGAAATTTTTTTTCGTACAATGAAATATAACGTATTACGCGGTAGCGGCGCTGATAGCGCTGGGTGTATTGACCTGCCACAAAAAATAAAAAATAAAAAATGCTGTATAAACGTAAAAAACTTTGATAACAAGTGCTTCCAGTGGGCTATTCTCTCTGCTATGTTTCCAGCAGAAAAAAAAATGCTGATCGCATTGACAAATATTTTAGTCACGTTACAAAATTAAATTTTACTGGTATTAACTTTCCAGTTGCGGAAAATCAAATACCAAAGTTTGAAAAACAAAATAATATTTCAGTTCACGTATTTGGTCTTGACGAGCATGAAAACTTTAATCCAAGATATATTTCAGAAAAATCCTCGCAATCGACCATAAACTTATTGTTTTATAAGAATCATTACGTATGGATCAAAAGCTTCAGCGGACAAGTTGGTAAATAGTATAAAAAATATAAAAATAAGAAGTACTTCTGTTATCGTTGTTTACACGGCTGTTCTGACAATGAAAAATTTCAAAAGCATCTACAGTACTGTGATAATGTACAACGTATAACAATGCCAGGCGAGGATAAAAAAAAATTTCGATTTGTTAATCATAATCATAAACTAAAAATTCCTGTCGTTGTATACGCAGACTTCGAGTGTTTACTTCAGCCTGTGCTTGGCGCAGAAAATAATCCTAACCAATCGAGCAAAAGAAAAATTCAAAACCATATTCCATGCGGAGTAGCGTATAAAATAGTTTTTTGCATTGATCCTGGTTTATCCAAACCAATTAAATTATATCGCGGTAAAGATCCAGCTGTTTGGCTTCTCAAGCAGTTGATTAACTAAGTTGATGATATATTTAAACGTTTAAGAAGAATCGTTCCATGATAAAACTGACATCTCAAGAAGAATCTGATCACGAAAAAGGGGAAATTTGTCGTATTTGTGAAAAAGCCGTTGACTCGCCTGGCAATAAAATAGTACATGATCATTGTCATTTAAAAGGGCAATATCGTGGAGGGGCTCATAATAAGTGTAATCTAAAATTTCATGCTCCAGATTTTATTCCAGTTGTTCTTCACAATTTCCGAGGATATGACAGTCACATTATCGTAGAAGCTTTTAGTGATCCTGAAATAACGTCTCGTTTAAAACTCGATAATATAATCAAGTGTATAGCAAATAATTTTGAAAAGTATATGTCAATCACTTTAGGTAAGTTGGGTTTCATTGACAGCCTACAGTTTATGGCAGTATCGTTAGATGAGCTGGTAAAAGGTTGTAGCGAGTTTTATAACCTACAAGATTGTATTAGTAATCAAGCAAACTTGTTAACAAAACAAGGAGTATTTCCATACGAGTACATCGATGGTTGGAGTAAATTTGACGAAACTTCTTTACGTGACAAAGATAAATTTTATTCACAGCTAAAAATGAAAATATAACCGATGACGAGTAAAAATATGCACAAGATATTTGGAAAGAATTCGATTGCAAAACGTTTGGCGATTGTCATGATTTGTACTTGAAAACGGATGTGCTATTACTTGCGGATGTGTTCGAAGTTTTCTTCGAGTAAGCTATAACAATTATGGACTAGATCCCTGTTGGTATTAGTCTGCTCCAGGGTTATCTTGGGATGCTTTGTTAAAGTTTAGTAAATCGAACTAGAATTACTAACAGATATTGACATGTTTAACTTTATCGAGAAAGGTATCCGAGGTTATTAGCGTTTTAACAAAAAAAGTATTCGGAAGCAAACAATAAGTACATGAAAGATTATAATCCTGAGCTTCCATCGAAGTATATTATTTACAAAGACGAAAATAATTGGTACGGTTATGCAGTGTCAGAACCAATGCCGTTTGGTGGATTTCTTTGGATTACACCTGATCAGTTTCTGGTGGAAACAGAAAAAAGATGCCAGACGATGTTCGTATTTCGTTGAAGTTGATCTCGATTATCCTGCTTCGTTGCATGGTTTACATAACGATTATCCGTTTTGTGCGGAATCAGTGATAATCGATTATAGTTTGTTATCTCAGGAACAACAAGCATTGGCACCAACAAGACAAAATTCTATGGTAAAAAACTAGTCCCAAATTTACTTGATAAGCGAAATTATGTTTTGCATTACAAAGTTTTAAAACCAGCGATAGATGCTGGTCTTGTGTTGACGAAAGTTCATAGAGTGTTAAAGTTTAATCAGTCGCCTTGGATGAGAGGTTATATTAGCTCAATCACGTCAAGGAGAGCTGTAGCTAAAACCGATTTCGAGAAAAACTTCTTTAAGCTTTTGAACAACGCCGTCTTTGGTAAGACAATGGAAAATATTAGAAAGCGAGTAAACATTGAGCTAGTTAATGATATCAACCGCCGAAACAAACTTGTATCAGATGATGATTTTGTCGGCATGAAAATTTTTAATGAGAACCATGTCGCGATACAGCGACAAAAAACAAATCTGAAACTAAATAAACCGATTTATGTTGGCGCT
Source organism: Megalonaias nervosa (assembly GCA_016617855.1). NCBI lineage: Eukaryota > Metazoa > Mollusca > Bivalvia > Unionida > Unionidae > Megalonaias > Megalonaias nervosa. The sequence goes on along the minus strand of JAECUM010021694.1, from coordinate 109 downwards.
TCTGTACTTGATTTGTCGAAGTGGCTAATGTACGATTTTCATTATAATTTTGTTAAGAAGCAGTGGCCTTCAAGTAAACTATTGTTTACCGATACTGACTCGCTTGTTC
>JAECUM010021693.1:0-28056 GCA_016617855.1 Megalonaias nervosa | reverse complement strand
TCTAAAGAATCTAAGTTATTTGTTTTATTTTTGTTAAAGAAATTAGAGCCGTTGCGAACACCTAATACAATAATTGGAGAAGCTGAACTAAATTACACTTTGAAATATTACAATTCCAGAATCAATGCCTTCTCGAATGTGCAATAATTGATATGGTGCTTTTTACAAAATAGAACACAGGGTAATCAACATCGTGTTTGCTTTCTTGAATCAATACTTTGCGAACCCCACTATTACTTGTGTCAACAGTCATTTTAATAATTGATCTATAATTGGATATGACAGAACTTTCACACTTTAAGTATGGCTTTTTATATATTAAAATATTCATAACACTTGCTTCACCATAGAAACGTTGATTTCGTACTCAAAAAAATCTCAAGGTCTCTGCAACTGTGACAACATTTGAACAAAACTGTGGATAAAATCCACCAATACTCAAAACTTGCTTCAGTTCCTATTTACTAACAGGCACTGAATATCCAGAGATGCCACTCACATTAAATTCAATATTTGCACATGGGCATGACCCAAAATATGGCCTAAACCTGTGACACAAGCACAGCAAAATTCGTCTTGACCGAGCTTACCTGTCATATTGTAATCACCGGGTTGATGAAAGAATGTTCCCAAGGTTTCCAAGTGATATTTCCAGGTATCGATTTAGATGACTACGTTATTGTTCTATGCCTGACAATCATTTAGACCAGGTGTAATCATATTCATTAAAAACTGGAATGTTGATAAAGACTTATTTATACCAAAATGTGCCAAATTCCATTTATATGGCTAAATTTGGTATCATATTTCGAATCATAACTTTTTCTGATGCAATCTAGTATTCTTGCAATTGGAAATGAACCCAAGTTGATGTCACTGATGACATTTCAATATTCAGTACACATACGTAATGCTACACATGGTTTAGTCATAAGAATATGTCTGACCTCCAGTTCCTATTACTTTTCCAGTAAAAATGGAATGTCGTTTCTTACATATTCCTGCTTCAAATAACTCATCGCTTAAAGATGCTGTTTCAGAGGTGTAGAATCTATAATATCAAAGTCTTGATAATATTGTATTTGTCCGTGCTCGAACAGTAGGAACATGTGCTCATATTCATCTAATAGCTGCTTTCGATCACATTTTGATTGCATTTGATGCAAATGTTTCTAGTCCAGATTTTAATATTTCTGAATGAAGAATCTACAATCTCAAGGTCATGATATTATATTTGAAACAGAAGGAAACGTATACTCATGTACACCTATTGGCAGTTTTCGATCACTGTTTTATTGCATTTGAAATCATGAGTGTTTCTAGTCCAGATTTTTAAAATGTCTGACTATTGTAGAGTAGTTAAATCAGCGTGAGATTGCCTTCTAATGTTAAGATACTCACTGTGCGAGACAGGTAAACTAAATTGATTTAATAATCAAATCGGAAACGGGCTATCAATCTGTCAAAATCTTTTGTACCACATTTATCTTACAAAGTTATTTGTTTCCCCCTCCAAGTAGTGTTACTTATATGATTTACGTAATTTACTTTCTATTGAATTGTAAAAAGGATCAGACATGTTCAATCAAGCTTGATGAACTTTTCCCAAAGATCTTTCTTCAGCGTGATAGGTAGAAGATTCAAGCTGTTTGACGCCTAATTCGTGCATTAATAATTTCACACAAAAAGTTTTCCCCTTAATCAGACGGGATCGATTTGTGCAGTCCATGAAATGAAAAAAGAAGCTATGAACGCTTTTGATATAGTTTTACTTTTATTATTTCTAAAATGAATTGCCTCTGGCAATCTTGTAGATGCACACATTAATGTTAACACTTACTGGTTGACTGACTTTTTCTTAGGTAAGTAAAGGACACATTCTTGCATTAGTCTGTTAAATTGGTCGTTAAATACAGGCATTGGTTGCTGATGAATCTTATGTATCATTTGATTTGGCTTCTCTACGATTTTACAAATGTCATTAACAGTATTTAGAAATATCACTTTTATTTTTTGGCCATCATAAACTCAAGGTTTTGTTATATGCCTTATTAACATATACATGAATCCTTCTGATTTTTGCACTAAGGTATGGTCTCATATGACAGTTACCATGTCTCTTCCTAAACGTTCGTATAATGTTGGCACCATATACGACACTTGATAAAAGTTTAGTCAAAGGCTCTCATGTCCTAATATTTCTTGAAACACATACTCAAAACTCTACCGTTTGCGAACTGCCATCCTACTCACCTAAACCGGGGCTTCATCTTCAAATCTATGCGTTTGTATATCTACGTAACCCACAAAATACATGCTTGCCTATAGTAATATATACATCTTTTAATTCCTACCTACCTGATTTCGATTATAAATTCATGCATATTTGTTTGAAAGGATGTGGCGTATTACCAGGACATAAACAATGGGCATTCATGACAGTCCTATGTGTCAGAAAATCAAATGAACAGTGTGACAGAATCATCGTAAGTATAAACTGAGATTAAAGTGTACAGAAACCTGCGGCCTCAGTTAAAAACCACGTGATTCTCTTACTTAGTGATTTAGAGCAGTTGTATGTTTACCCCACTGTAGCATTCTCAATGTCTTACAGTTGAACAATCTATGAAAACATCTTAGTCAGATACGCACAAATTTGCACACTTTGTTTGTTAGACGTGCCAACTGGCGAACTCTATTGTGTGTTTATTACAATATAAATTATTGCAGAACGCTAAACTCTTCTTATATACACAGAACTGCAGTTTTACGACAAAGACTGCTTATAAAAATTGCAGTGGTGAGGGATAGAGTGGGGATATTTAGGTGTGTTGTTTGTATGTCTCCGTGTCAATGACACTTATTCTATCATGTGTACTTACTACAAAATTCGATTTGTGGAAAATGCTGTGCAGTTTAAACTTATATGAATAAACTATGGTCAGACTTAAATAAAGCTCATTTGTTAAGGTATTGAATCGATTGAGAAAATTGTCATTCAAAGAATTCAAATAATTTGAAACAATCTCGTAGTCGCCTATTTATGGCATCTACATGGCAGCTTCATCTATCTTGCTAGCTATATAACTACCTATGTGTCTAGATACATACCTACGTGCATATCTACCTACCTACCTACATCTACACACGCTTTAGTTGCGGATTTAACGGCACTTTTCAAAAATATTGTTAGTTATATTATGCCAAGGACGACACCGAAGGGGCCAGGCAGGGCTGGCTTTGATAGGTATTGATCCCCAGTTCCTCAGATTACTAGTCTGACGTTCTGCCAACCTGGTTACCGCGTCAACCTAATTCGCCAATAAATTTCGCCCTACGATTAAATTTATTGAATTCGCCAGTAACTTTCATCCAACGTTGGAGTCATCGAAAAGGTCCAGGAAATATATATGTATGTATGTATGTATGTATGTATGTATGTATGTATGCATGTATGTATGTATGTATGTATGTTATCATGAATGAATCAATAGGCATGGGAGGACGTTTGTATGAATCTGTCTATGGCTTCTTGTTAATCATAGGTACAAAGTCGATCTAAACGGAGTGAGAGTGTTGCGACACTGTTCACATATATACGTTCTTGTGATTAGACGCATATGTTGTTTCAGAAGTTCGATATTCTTTCATAAATAAGCTACGGCCACCAAATTTGAAATCCAAAGCAGACACAGTAACTGAACACTTTAAATGGTAACTTCACTGTAGACCTGTTTCAAGTCATCCTTTGTGCCCTTTGATAACATCATCATTAGTTTTTCAAAACTAAACTTGATGCATTCAGATCCAAAGAGGTATTACTGACTTCAATAAGTGTCCCAATTATTCAACTATATTTATTCATAACATCAGATGTCATTCCTTTCAGTGGTAGTATAACATACGGAGAGCTTGACTCGAACACATGCTATGCACACCTGTCTGCTGGTTTGGTCGTGGAAAATCAAGTTAACGCAACCAAATGTAATTCAAACCAACAACTAAGCGAGATTTACATAGTATGAAAACATTTATGCAGAAATAATTAAAGTATGAACGAATCTGAAACCTCATGTGTTGTGATTGTACAATGAACGTAACATCTTCAAATGACACTATTTATTACAAGCAGGCAAATTTGAAATTCAAAGCAGACACAATAACTGAACACCTAAAAAGGTAGTTTCACTGTAGACCTGTTTCAAGTCATCGTTGTGTCCTTTGATAACATCCTCATTAGTTTAGGAACATTAATTTAGATCTCACGCATCTTACCAGGATACTATTCAAGCCTGTTTGTATCAGCGATGGAAGATGCATTTAAAAATAATTCCCCATAGTCAATCACAATAGCCATGGAAGAGGATACGGCCAGTATCTTTGCGTAATGCGAGAGGTATGGCTTTGCTTTGCATGGCATAGAAAAAGAGCCAAATTCATGTGTTCATTTTGGTAGCTCTACGACAGATATAACGACGTCAGTAGGTCAACTATAGGCCATTGTTTACTATTGGTTTGATAAATTTAGTACGTTATGGTGTTTAGGTTATCTTATTTGAATAAAATAAACCCGATTAATATGTATATTGGTTTGATTTCAGGTACCTCATTCATCGTAATGGTTGAGGATGATCTAACATGTATGTAACGTGTATACTCAGGATCTTTCTCTTCATTCAAACATTTGTGTGTACAGTTATCACTGGAAAATTAGTATACTTTTATTGTATCAAGTCATCAAGACACAATATTTATATGTAAAATATTTGATAAAATTAATATTCCTCTTTACACATAACGCCATTGTATTGTTCAGTTATCTTTATTATTGTTGTCGTCATCGTTATCAGTATATTCATCGTCATCACCATTGTTATCTTATTGTTATTATTATTATTATTATTATTATTATTATTATTATTATTATTATTATTGTTGTTGTTGTTGTTGTTGTTGTTGTTGTTGTTATTGTCGTTGCTTAATTTGTATAGGTTTGAAAATGTTATTCCCGTTGTTTTTGATAATGAGTATGATAATGCTAGCAGCTGGTTTAAGACTGGAGAAACAAGACTATATTGTCATCATTCATCGTGTCTGACTTCATCATCATCATCACATCACTATTATTATTATTATTATTATTATTATTATTATTATTATTATTATTGTTATTATTATCTACAGTTGCAGGATATGGATCACAGAGGTGCAGGATATGGATCACAGAGGTTCGATGGCTATTAGAATAACTTAAATCAACCGATATTGGGAAGTTCAGGTACGTATGTTTCTTTCTGTCTCTGTCTCTGTCTGTCTGACTCTCTCTCTCTGTCTCTCTGTATATCTCTCTCTCTTGCATGGGTGTCTTTCTGTGCGTCAGCCTTTTATTGTCCGACACTTCTCACTATTTTGTATACATTCTCTTGCGTGTCTCAACCTTACAATCAATCACAAAAGTTAACGTCCTATGTTACATTGTAGAAAATATCATTTAATAGTTATACATAACCATTTTTTAAGTATAGCATGACTTGTCTTTTATGCAACCACCAGGCCCTCCTCTTGGCCCGTATCAAACACATAACTTTGAAACCTCAGTCATACTCATCTCCATGATTTATGTTTCAAACTCCAAGACTAATGCAGAAGCGTAGCAAGAAAATATGCTCCTCCCTATTTCAATGTTCGCCCCACCCACCGCCGAAAAAAATTATATTGTTTGATGGGAAGTTTGGGCCGCCATTGGGCCTGACGCTCCCCTCCCCACACACAGTTGCAATGGTCGCTTGATTGAGCGATTGCTACGCCATTGAAGTTATCTAGCTTTTAGAACTATCAATCTAATACACCAATTATATCTACTTATCGATCTAGTTTTTAGAACTATCGATTAGATACACCGATTACACCTACTTATCGATCTAGTTTTTAGAACTATCGATTGGATACACAGATTATACCTACTTATTAACTGATTTCTACGAAGTAGAGATTACCTGCTGTGCTACCACTGATGTCGACATCGGCGTCGACAGACAAAATCATACACATATGTACTATTATTGAATGTGAACCAGTTTTTTTATCTATGTCCTAGGGAACAGTTTGGAGTGAATTTCATGGTAACCAGCCCTTAAAGGAAGACTCTGATGGGGTTAAAATTGTACATACCTGTATGTTTTTGGTCAAGTGTTTGCTCTTTGGAATCTTTTTTACACTATATAAATACTATTATACCTGGCGTAATGAAACTTGGCGAGTAGACGCATCATGGTGCATACTTCACTTGTCACAATATTGGCCAATGTGTCCTACATATCACACTTGACTGATTTTCTTCATTTCCGAGGCCCTTTTCGTGCCAGAATCATGAAACTGATGATGATAAGCATCTCTGTTACTTCCACACTCGTACAAGAAAACGGGCTAAACATGACCGATATTTCATTTTTTTAATTCGCCTTGGTTAAGCTTTCGACCTTGCTGAATGACAATATGAATTTTGGCATGTTGTGTCCATGCTATCCTACCTAGAGTCATGAAACGTTTGCAAGTGGATATATCTTGATGTATCTTGAAGTTCTACTTCCTTTTGCGAGAAAGGGTCTCTGTGATCTATATTTTATGTTTCATTGGCTGTCTTGAAAGTTTGTGTTCCATATTTAATTTAATGCAATGAATTCTGCTTATGCTCTGTGTTGCCAAGACTAGGTTATCAACATCGTGTTGTCAAGACAGGTTTTCACCATATCAGCTGATGAAGAAAGCACTTATATCTCACAATGAGAAGGTTACCAACATGGATGTGCGCTGCATTTATGTTCAGCATAATAGGAATCTGCCTTTGTTTAGGACAGATGTAAAAAAGAATATAAGTTTAAAATAAAACGATATTTGGATATATTGCATGATTACCCGCAGTGCCATACGTAATGGAAAACCTAGAGTGTGTACAAAAGCATGTTACTGAGGCCGAACATAAGATAGTATAGTGGCATTCCTGAGCCCTTGAAAGTCTAAAATGGGACTAGCAAGCATTTCATATTATATTTGCCATGGGCGAAGTACAACGATTTAATTGAATACAGTAAGACAGCACATGGAAGGAGAGATATATAGATAAACAGTATGTACAGAAAGAAATGAAAACATAGATCATACTACTATTTTCAACAGATATATTGATGTGTTTTTCATAACTTGCTGCTTATGGACCGTACAATCCTTCATACCTTGATCATTGGATCTACTTTAATATCAGAATAAAATTGACAATATTGTGGCGATTAAAAGTGAAATATTTAAATTTACGAATGATAAAAAGTTTTAATGAAAAGGCAAGAGATCAACAACAAAAAAAATTCAAAAAATGCCAAAATTAATATTAGCCCCAACTTATTTTCTGCATGATAATGTATAATGGCTACCGAAACCAGCATCATTATCATCGAAGGCCGCGTCATTATTAATGACCCCTCATCTCCCCAGTCAGTGAAATTAAACTCAAACAGTATTGAAGGTAAAGTATTTCTTCATTTGACTTGGCTGTGGGTATGATTTTCTGTTCCGTCCTTCGAACGCATGATGTCAATAAACAATCTTGCATGTACGTTTTCAAGAACTTTTAACGTTTCATATCTTGAAAGCATGACTACATAAAGAACTTTATCAAGTGATGAATAATTTGAATAGCATTTTGGTTTAGTGTTTTACAGCACAGCAACACGTGTAGATTATTTAGTGCCACGCAATGTCAGTAAAGTATAGTGTCCAAAAACAGACCATGGTAAGTTTCAATCTGCATCCTTTGGGTCGCGAGTTGGGAATGCTAACTACTGTGTCATAACATCCCAGGTCTCGATTACTCTCTTGTTATGGACAGACCATCTATTCAAAGAGGGGGATAGGGAAAGGGGTGCAGGTGGGATTGCTAGAGTTTTCTTTCTAACAAGCATCTTTTTTCTTCGATCACAAGATAAATTTGTTTTTCATGCTATTTGGGAGTCAAAATTCCCAGGACAAATGATCCAAAAAATTAAATGATTCATCTCCTACGACATATGTAAGGTCTGTCAGGCATAAACTACATCCTGGAACTTCCAGTGGGATTCAGTGAGTACTGTTTACTCGATGAGGAAAAGAATGTCAGATTATCCCTTTTAAAACAGTTTGTGTCTCATCAGTCTAACCCAGTGATCTGCGTTAGCTCAGCTGGTACCACGTCGGATTCGTGATACGATGTTCACGAGTTAGATATCCTCACAGGACATCCCAGGTTCGGTGTCTTGGTGTGTCCATTGGAATGGCACTTGGCTACTATTTCCCTAGCATGATACAGATAATAATGAGTTTAAAGTGCCCTTAAAAGCACACAAAGAAAATAAACTATCCATCCCTGCATACATACATATATACAGACAGACAGACATATTTACATACATTTCACGAGGGACATTCGGTGTGCAGACGGACAAAGACACGGATGGACGGTATCAATGATGATATAATTCATATTTTCATGCGAATTAGAGATTTGCTATTAAAGGAATGAAACAAGGAATCAAAAGGAAATAGTCAATGAAAACAGTAATGTTTTCTTTTGCATCAATGAAAATAACAAATTGATATAAAGAATCGATCTGACAACTGATTTCACATTCATTACTTAAGTCTGAAGTTAAATTTAAGTCTCCGATACTCTGATCTAACTGATTTAAGTTTAAGTCTAGAATCTAGTGATTTGTCTGGCGTAAGTTTAAGTCTAGAATCTAGTGATCTAACTGATTCAATTTTAAGTCTAGAACCTAGTGATCTAAATGACTTAAGTTTAAGTCTAGAATCTAGCTATCTGACTTAAGTTTAAGTCTAGAATCTAATGATTTGACTGGTGTAAGTTTATGTCTAGAATCTAGTGATTTGACTGACTCAAAGTTAAGTCTAGAATCTAGTGATTTGACTGGTGTAAGAATCTAGTGATTTGACTGGCGTAAGTTTAAGTCTGGAATCTACTGTTTTGACTGGGGTAAGTTTAATTATAGAATCTAGTGATCAAACTGACGTACGTTTAAGTCTAGAATCTAATGATTTCACTGGCGTAAGTTTAAGTCTAGAATCTAATGATTTGACTGGCGTACGTTTAAGTCTAGAATCTAGTGATTTGATTGGCGTAAGTTTAAGTCTAGAATCTAGTGATCTAACTGACTTAAGTTTAAGTCTAGAATCTAGTGATTTAACTGAATTAAGTTTATATCTAGAATCTAGTGACTAGACTGGCTTAAGTTTAAGTCTCGAATCTAGTGATTTGACTAGCGTAAGTTTAAGTCTAGAATCTAGTGATTTGACTGGCGTAAATTTAAGTCTAGAATCAAGTGATTTGACTGGCGTAAGTTTAAGTCTAGAATCTATTGATTTCACTAGGGTAAGTTTAAATCTAGAATCTAGTGATTTGACTGGCGTAAGTTTGAGTCTAAAGACTAGTGATCTAACTTAATTAAGTTTAGTCTAGAATCTGGTGATTTGACTGCCGTAAGTTTAGGTCTAGAATCTAGTGATTTGACTAGCGTAAGTTTAAGTCTAGAATCTAGTGATTTGACTGGCGTAAATTTAAGTCTAGAATCTATTGATTTCACTGGCGTAAGTTTAAAACTAGAATTTAGTGATTTGACTGGCGTAATTTTGAGTCTAAAAGACTAGTGATCTAACTGAATTAAGTTTAGTCTAGAATCTAGTGATTTGGCTGCCGTAAGTTTAGGTCTAGAATCTAGTGATTTGATTAGCGTAAGTTTAAGTCTAGAATCTAGTGATTTGACTGGCGTAAGTTTAAGTCTAGAATCTATTGATTTCACTGGCGTAAGTTTAAAACTAGAATCTAGTGATTTGACTGGCGTAAGTTTGAGTCTAAACGACTAGTGATCTAACTGAATTAAGATTAGTCTAGAATCTAGTGATTTGACTGCCGTAAGTTTAGGTCTAGAATCTAGTGATTTGATTAGCGTAAGTTTAAGTCTAGAATCTAATGATTTGAGTGGCGTAAGTTTAAGCCTAGAATCTAGTGATCTAACTGACTTAAGTTTAAGTCTGGAATCTACTGATCTAACGGACTTAAGTTTAATTCTAGAATCTAGTGATTTGACTGGCGTAAATTTAAATCTAGAATCTAGTGATTTGACTGGCGTAAGTTTAAGTCTAGAATCAAGTGATTTGACTAGCGTAAGTTTAAGTCTAGAATCTAATGATTTGGCTATCGTAATATTAAGTCTAGAATCTAGTGATCTAACAGACTTAAGCTTAAGTCTAGAATCTAGTGATTTGACTGGCTTAAGTTTAAGTGTAGAATCTAGTGATTTGACTAGCTTAAGTTTAAGTGCAGAATCTAGTGATTTGACTGGCTTAAGTTTAAGTGTAGAATGTAGTGATTTGACTGGCTTAAGTTTAAGTGTAGAATCTAGTGATCTAACTGACTTAAGTTTAAGTCTAGAATCTAGTGATTTCACTGGCGTAAGTTTAAGTCTAGAATCTAGTGATGTGACTGGCGTAAGTTTAAGTCTAGAATCTCGTGATCTAACTGACTTAAGGTTAAGCCTTGAATCTAGTGATTGGACTGGCTCAAGTTTAAGTCTAGAATCTAGTGATTTGACTAATTTAAGTTTAAGTCTAGAATCTTGCTATCTAATTAGCTTAAATTTAAACACGTTCGGTAACATTTGGGCAGATATGAAAACACATTTGAAACAAAACTTCACTCAGCCTCCTCCACCCGCCTCCAAATAAAGAAAGAAAGAAACAAACAAACAAAAGAGAAAGCAAAAGAATAGTTGCTTCAGGAAAATTATTCACACACGAACACGCACAACAACAACCGCAACATGAACAACAATATTTTTGGTAGAATTCATGCATTTAGTCTGATATTAGAAATGAGTCCTCTTACGTCAATATATATATATATATATATATATATATAGCATATATATATATATATATATATATATATATATATATATATATATATATATATATGACTTTTGAAAATGTTAAGTGCATGGGTTGGGGTGTGGGCAAGGTAATTTTGGATTGAACTTATGTCAGCAGTCTGTTTTTATTTTAAAAAAAAATGACATCAAAGTTAAAATAATATACAACTGAAGAAGACTAGTCCTCAGTTTGGAATTATTGTATAGAGAATATGATACAACCGAATGAGACTGGGTCTCAGAATGGAAGTATCATGGAGATGAAAATATACTCAGGAGGGAGACTGGTCTTCAGAAAGAAAGGATTAGAGAGAGGAATTGATAAAACCGAATGAGACTGAGTCTCAGAAAGGAAGTGTCATAGAGAGGAAAATATACACCGTTGGGAGACTGGTCTTCAGAAATGAAGGATTATAGAGAGGAAATGATAAACCGAATGCGACTGGGTTTCAGAAAGGAAGTATTATGTAAGGAAAATATACACTTGTAGGATACTGGTCTTCAGTTCGAAATTATTATGGAGAGGAAATAATACAACTGAAGGAAACTGTCCCTCAGCTAGGAATTATTATAGAGAGGAGATGATAAAACCTATTGAGACTAGTCATAAGTGAGACCAAGAGATCTATTAGAGATGAAATGATAAAACAGATTGAGACTTGTCTTTAGTAAGGAATTGTTATAGAGAGGATATGATAAACCGACTCTGTGTGTGTGTGTGTGTGTGTGTGTGTGTGTGTGTGTGTGTGTGTGTGTGTGTGTGTGTGTGTGTGTGTGTGTGTGTGTGTGTGTGTGTTCCTATACTTGCGAGGACCCGAGTTTGAATGCACACCAACATCTCGAGGACTTGGCGACATTGTGAGGACTTACACACCAGTCCTCGAAATGATTCATCGGAAAATGGTTGAGAATGATCATATTAGATGAACTACGTGTTATTGTGATAGTCCTCACAAAGTCGGTAATGTATGACAGTGAGTTACACTCCGTGTGTATAGTTCACACAATTTGCAGTCTTCCTTGGGCTGTAGACTGGTGTGCAAACGCTTAGCCAATCAGAAGGCATGTGACTTCTGATTGTCATCCAATCAGAACATCGCTTCTGTGCAGTGTCACTGTAAATTTCGTATACCTAATAAATGCGACTCATAAAAATAACTACTAGTATTATTAGTGATTTAAAAAGAATAATTTTGTAATAATGGTAAACTGGTGATGCCAGCAAAATGTGCGATATTTTAAGCCCGGTTAGACTGATATAGTGCGGTGTTTTTGGCGCGTGATTTGGTGTGTACATGGATTTTATTGCTTCGAGACTTAATGCACCTGTGACCTAACTCTTGGAAGATGGCAAGACCTACTCGATTAAGCTGGTAAGAAACAAAAAGATTCTTTATATAGTTGTTTGTTATATTCGTCCAAAACAGCTGTCCGTTCTTTCATTCGTTATCATCTGTGACAACTTGCTTGTGTCCTGTTCCACCAATGACCTTGATGCACAGGGCCTTGTATCATTGCTTATATTTAACTATCAGTCATACACATAGTATAAAATAATATTATGACTGACAGTTAAATTGTAAGCAACAATACGAGCCCCTGTGTGAAGGTCTTGATTATTATATTCTCATGTCACAAACAGTTCACATTGATGTCATAAGAGTGGGTTAATGAAGAAGTTGATCACGTGACTTCTCTCTCTCTCTCTCTCTCTCTCTCTCTCTCTCTCTCTCTCTCTCTCTCTCTCTCATTTCCTTTTCAACTTCATTGTTGAGAGAGAAGCAGACCAAAATGAACTTTATAGTACAAGAAGAATATTGTGCTTTTTATTGTTTGTTTTTTTTTTGTTCCAAAAAAATACCAAAAAGAAAAAGAAAATTAAAACAAGTCAGATAGGCAAGGAAAGGAAAATGGAATACCTCTGTGTCAGTACCTGATACCCTCGAAAAGTAAATGGTTGGTCCCTTTCAAGCTAGTACAGTTCTCACTCTTGATGATGCAATATATGCCTCAACAGAAGATAAGGCTCTGTACATGACAGACTCGTTGATAAACAAACTTTTATATCTCCTTCCTTACATGAATAAAGAAATTACACTGCTTGTTAAATCCATGGGAAAGGCCCATTTGTAGTTGTCATTCTTTTCTTTTGCTTGATTTGACATTGTAAATATAGGAAGCAGACAACATAGTATTTTCCTTCTATGTGCGTACATGTGTAGTCCTGCATATACTCCTTTGCTGAAAATGGATTTATCCAGAAACCAGAAACGACTAACAAGCATGGTGTTCTTTTAAACTGAAAACTTCATTTGAAGTGAAACATGCAGATGATAAATGTGTTGGCCACCCACCCACCCCGGGCATAATCAGGTTTGAAATTATAAATCAATAAATGAACTGATTAAGTCGTGAGCATCTTTGATCTCATTTGTGCTTGTGGTTTTTAAATTGGAAGGGGGTGGGTACAAATAAACGGGGAAGTATATTCAGACTATATTTTAAGCTCGATTAAGTGGAACTTAATGTTGGTACTGAATGGGATTTAATGGGATGACCTTGTGAACACGTGATATATCAGAGCATTTTCACATCAACACATATATTCCTGCTGAAAATTAATTCTCAAGTTTGGAAAACTCTGCATATTGCTATTTATACCTCCACACTTCACACAAAGCCCTAACGAACTTTATTCTATTAGGACTATTCCATACATATATACGAATGTCAGCAGCAACTGGCTATGAGTCAGCTGCGAGACTACAACTATAATTAACAGCCACCATGTTGCGTACATCAACATACAGTGTTGACAACAGCTTTCTTGTGCAAATAAGTCTGTTGTAATATTTGTTTCACTGATGTTTTGTTGCACTGATACAGAGCTATGGACTTATACAAGTGCTATTTCCCTGCTAATTATTAGCACACGGTTAATAGTTGGCCTAGACTGGACATCAGAAGACGACACTGTCCTGTGCCATAAATATATGGCTCCCACAAACAGATCTTGGTGACCTTATCCATAAATATATGACTCCAAATCTACCAGAGTTAAGATTTGTCGCACTTCGCACCTTGACACAAGTCTACTACTCCCTGTGCCACCGATGTAATATATGCTCCAGTATAAAACAGTACTTTAGAATAACAGCAGTATTACATAGAGAACTCAGATTTACAAGGAAAATGTGACAAAAAGACTCACTATATCATTCCTGGAGGTTTTCTTATATTTATCATGATTTTGAATGGTGTAGAGATTTTGTCTTGAAAGCAAAATTAATAAAATTTGGGGAAAATGATGGCATTATAATAAAATTGCTTACTTGTAGTAAAAAAATATAGCTTATTAGATTTAGCTTATGACCCGGTTTAAAAAAAAAATAATGACCGATGTGCATATGCATCCATCATAACTCATTTCTCAAAAAGTGCAGAAAATTGTAGACAAGGAAATAGTTACAGGATAAGATTTTAATTTCCATTTATTATCATTCTTATCTTTTTCTGAACAAAAACTAAATTATGTAGGTCAGGTTAAGTTAAATATCAAGATTCTGTTAAAGGATTATTGAAAATTTGCTTTTAAATTAAAATTGCTTTTATCATCATCCAAAATCACAGTACTTTGATATATAACGAATGTTGTTGTTGTAGGGTTTAACGCCATTTTGCAGCACAAGATAGGCTATACATGGCAGCCAGTATAACTGGTGGAGGAAGAACCCTCGAAAACCCCGGAAAGAACCACCGACCCAAGAGAAGCTACTGGTAAGCTTTCTCACATATCCACATTAGCCGAGCCTGAGACTCGAACCCACGCAGACAGAGGTGAGATGGCAGTGATCCGGAATGGTGAGCAATTTAGACCACTCAGCCACCCGGGGCCCCTAAAACAAATGTAAAGGATGCCGACACAACTATGAAATGTATCATAACAGTATTTATTTCTCGTAAATATGCACATATAACAAAGAACCACCTGAAAAAATCGCTTACAACAGCTCCGCATGGAACTTGAGAATTCTTTACAGTATTCTAAGCAATGTTACTGATGTAGGTGTTCACTGTCTGTCACATTGCCATCGCATGTTTAGTAGCTGACTGTTTTAGGCACAGGTTGGTTTGCCTCATCGAACTAATTACGAATGACTTTGATGAGAACTTTACATGTTCCAAAACAGGATAATTAGTTAAATGGATTTTTATGGCAATTATTTTTTTTTGTCATTGAGAGATTCATTCTCTTGAGAACTGAGTTTATGACATGGGGTCAGAACTGTGCATCATCAAAATGGAGTAGGATGATGCTGTCATAGTATCTGCTGTTTTTCAGACCATGATTTTTTATGTATAAAGCACATTAATATAGCTGCAATATCGAAATATATACAGAATAGTGTTAGGAATGATTTAAATTACAGCCTTTGAGAAGACATATTATAAAATGCCCTTGAGAATTTGGAATTAACTGACAAAATGGCTCCTTAGTTTGGAAATCTATTGAGAACGCTGCCTCCGTGTGCATGGAGGGCATACCTTGTCAAAACAACAACATGATTGTTTCTTTCTTGAGATTCCTTTTCCTTATTATCTGTAGAATTAAATGAATAGTGCATAGGTTTTATTACTTATGCAGTATTTAATGTATTATTATGACTAGCTTTAGTACTAATAGTGAGCACTTGAGAGCACTCTTGGCTCCATTTCCAGACAGAACCAAGTAGTTTAGTTTGTTTTTAAAGTTTTTGACCACCAAAAGTTATTTGACATTTTGTTAATAGAAAATGTACACTTATTTCGAACATATTGGGTTTATCTCTGCTTCCATAACTCCTCGATCTACTGAAATGATGGTCAGCACATTTTGACAATCAAAACTGCTTGATTTTATCTGTATATATTTCTGTAAGGAGAAAGACAGCAAAGTAAATTTAGTATGATTAACACAATTATAATCAGATCTGAGCAGTTTTATTTAATATGGGCTGTCTGGTATGAGAGATGTTCTTTAAAACTTGTCCTTGTTGTTGATTTCCGATAGATTATGCTATAGATCATTGATTATTCAGACAGTATATGGACCCTCCACCAGTATATATCAGGGTGATGCCCTACATGGTATTACTGACTCGTACCCTAGTAGTAGCTTCTTGTAATGCTTGTAACTTCTGTTACATAGTAAAAATGTGAATGTGTTGTTGATACAATGAAAGACTGATCATCCTGACTCCTTGGAAGATATCAACATTGCTCTTGATAAATGGTCCTTGAAATAATGAAATGATGTAAGGCACAAAGTTAACGTATATAATGTCATTCAGCTTGTTAAAATTCCAGTTAATTGGTTTAAATATGATTACTTTGATTTTGATGACCTCATTTTGCATGTTGCTCATTCATTTTTTGTTCCCATTGCAATCCGGTATTTCTCATTATTATTAAAAATAGCTGGAATGATGATGTTGTCATTGTGGTATAAATGGTGTCTCCGATTATTCTGCAGTGTTGTTTTGTCCGTTCAAATCATATGTCTTTTTGCTGATATTTAACCTAGATATGTATCATAGCTAGACAGAGTGTCCTGTACAGCGAAATATTTTCTGTCTAATGTGTTTTATATATCTGATATATAGTTTTCTTAGCTTCAACAAATATGATGATGAAACTATATGCAAATATACATTATGGTTCACCATTTTCACATATCTGATAGGTCAGATCATAACACGGTATAAGACACAATGCAGGTCTGGTTACCTCGTTATTGCATTTGTGATAATGAAAACAATTAGCAGGTATCCAGTTCTTACATTTGATTTAATAGAAAATATATTTGAAGGTTTATTCTTATAGATGTTATTGAAAACCATCAGGTTGATGGTTCAGAGGAAGAGGAAGAAGAAAGAGATGTGTTACAAGTCCATGCTCTTACGATAAGCAATAGAAAAGAGTGACAAGCAATAAGCCTTGCAATATTCAACAAATAAGTTATTTCCCTAGAATGCAAAGTGAAAATGTAATTAAAAGGAACTTAGGGCACTATGCATTAAATCCCAAATAATCCTAGAATTACAGACACAAGTCCTAATAATTTAAAGCCCTGAATAAATTAAATCCAAAACTGAGAGTGTTGATGTATCTTTAGTAGCTGTCACAAAACTCCCCAACTCAGTTGGGGGTGGGTTGTAGTGGATTTTGGTTATCGTTATCTAGAGGGTGATCGCCGACGGTGTAATTGCCCGCATCAAGTACATATCAATATAAAGTGTGAAACTTATAGGTGGAATAGATAGAAATCTGAGCAGTTATATAAAACAGAATCACACGAGCCCCTGTACATGTAAAGACAATACATTTAATCAAAATTCATAAACAATCATGATAATACGTTACATTAGGAAGGTGCACTTCTTTTTGAAATAAATCATTCAACGAATTTGAAACACAAATATAGTTATATAAAATAGCCAATCGGTCTTAAGTGATAGAATTAACTCATCATAAAATCGAGGGAAAGATCGAAGTAAATGCCCTGTATAGATTCATAACCTGAGTATTTCCGGTTCAGTCCAAATTCACTGTGACTGTTCTTTAACTTCCCTGCGCCTGTACATCCGGAACCTGACCACTTTTCCCTTCTCCAATTTCTCTAGTGTCTCGCATCTTTTCGGCCCTTGACTTTGTGTGGTTAGGTGGTTATGGAAGTATGTGATACGTAGATACTTCAACAGGTAGATTCGTGTATACGTCACGTGGATTATGTCGATGGAGTTATCTCACCTTCCAAAAATAGTCAAAGTAGCAACCTACATATTCTGTCAGGTACCCTGCTGGGAATAGATCATTACTCACCCTCTCGTTAGATCAAATATATTCTATCGGAATTCAAACAAATATCAGCGGCGATCTGGTGTAAATAAACACAGCAGACCATAAAGAAACCTACTTTACTAAGATGAATGTACTTCCTAATGGCTATTTTAACACTGGATCACATTATATCACCCCGAGACATCAGTTCCGGTCTCGTGTCAATTACACAAATGAATGAATGAAATTTCTTACATGGATCAACCACGGTATTTATAGCGAATACACACATTCAAGTCTCTAGCATATATGAAATCTCACTTCATGGTTTAATAACGTTAATATCATATCAACTAAAGTAAGGCATGAAATTCTAGATACCCATTTTCCTATAGCAATCGAGACTACATTCAAACGATTCATCAAATTTATATAAAGAAAAATCATTGTACAAATTCAGATAGATTAACTCAACACAGTTGTACTTATATCAAGAAAATTAAGTCTACGAATTTAACAAATAAATTCACGCAAATATAAGCAAATAAATCAAATAAATCGTCATGCTGATATTAATGATTTACGTGAGACTGTCGCAAAATACCTTGTGTTTTCAAGCTTCGCTTCTACAACCAAAATAGTGTCCGTCCAGACACCCGATCCCTTGGATAAATATTTACGAGTGAATTTCTTCTAAATTCGACTCGGTGTCTCTTACTTTTGTTATTTCTCTTGCAGAAAAAGTGTAGACTGACTAGAACCCTTGCGATGCCACATTAAAACCGAGAGTTTTCATGTGGAATCACGCCCCTTTATTCAGCGTAACCAATCCGAATTAAATATCTCTCCCGCCTTAACTAAGCGCCAAAAAATGTAGTCCGCCTCACAAACTCAGATTACCAAATAGCGATCCCTGTAGAATTTCAAATCTGACAATTTCGATACAGATCGGAAGTTAACCACTATCTTTTTCAGTTAAATAAACAAATGCTTAATTAAGAAACACCCTTCCCATGACAGAGACATTTGCCAATCAGTGCATTATTGCGATTTAAACACGTGCTGATCCCCATAAATCTAATTAAGCGCTCACCTGCCAACTTAATGTGCTCTTCATACATCGACATAAATTTGCACCCTTACAGTAGCATGCAGAGTGTTGACGTTCCAGGTCTTTTGTTGAATCACAGTAATATCATTCCAGGCTCGAATTCACTACAATTTCCAGTGAATGTCTCTATCCAAGAATTTTATCAGAGAACTTTTGTATTTCCAGGGTAAATAATCACTTGAATTCAATAATTTGAAGTGAGAGATTCCAGCCCGAATAAAATGCAGAACACAGCGTATAATTCAACTTGAAAGTGCTAAATCTTAAAGCATGACTGAAAAATCCTCTCAGTTACAAGTTTATATATTCTCTGCTTGACGTCAGGTCACTTTTAGCATTTTCCAAAAACAACCTAATACCTAATAAACAATAACCTTCTAGAATGATCTTGACGTTTACAAAATAAAAAAGTTAGTTTTAATTAGAAAGCAGAAACTGGACTATGTGAATTACACTAAGGGAATTTCAAAACCTAAACCCAGACCCAAATAAAAATATTTACTTCTTCTGTCAGTAATGGTCCTGATATTAAGCCCATACACATAGAGACTATTTTAGCTATGTATTATTTGTTTACAAAAAGAAATTTAAAAAAAAATGTCAATTTAGGTCAATCAGAAGATGAACTCAATTTTGGACAAGGTCGAGACCAACATACAATGTTACATTACAATAGCATGTAATGAAATACAAAATTTAAAAAAATAACTAACAAACAATGCAAATTAAATTTACATAACAGCAGAATTTATGTAGGTAATTTATTAAACTTGATGCCCCTGGGGATTAGCACTTGAAATAAATTGATGTGCAATGCTTTAAAATAAAACAACCGAAAACCCAAATGTGATCACAAAAACCACTGAGGTTGTGAATTCCTTTCTTGATGGTTACCACAAACAACCAACTTCAAGATACCATGGTGATCCGTATTGGAAAACGAGCACATGTATTATCGATATTTACTTATTAATATATATAAGTTGAAGTTACATGATTGTAACAAGTTATCTAAATGTATCATACTAGATTGCTCGAACCTTTTGTTGCATCAACATAATTATATTTCAGAGCATTAGAGCACCAACAGAAATATATATTTGTACAAATCACCAGTTTTTCACATGAAAATAAAGAAATCACTGTTAATGCTAATGTCTGCACTTTCAAGATTGTTTAAAAAAAATAGGTGATAACATTATCCCACTATATTAAACTGAGTTAATTTTATATCAAGTCTAATTGTTGCATCTTATTTAGTTAATGACATATTAAGATCCTAGAGATGTTAAAATTAAAACTTTCTTTTACTGGCTACAATTCATGTACTATATGGCTGTAATTCTGAGGTTAAAAAATTGACATCACATTTACTATGCTTGTAGATGATATTCATTGGTAGATGTTGTTAAAGCAGTTTATTAGTATGTTACAATAATATATTTGTCAGTGTGAACTCAAGATCCTAACTGTAATGTTTCCTATTGTCAGTGTTGGTTTCTTTACATTGATTAGGGCTTTTCCATTTAGACATCCATGGTACCCAGGGAAGGCAGTTTTGTTAAAACTATATGCCAGAGTACTTTTATTTCACAGGGTTCATATTGAAATAATAAGAAGATTTTAAATTGCACCTTTGGATGAGCAACCACTTTAAAAGTGCCTTCCCTGGGTCCATTTTGTATGTTTTAATGGAACAGGCCTTACGGTAAACAGTTGAACATTTGCTGTTTAAAATGGTGTTAATGTTTGGGGAATGAAGGATCTGAAAGTAAAAGGGATAATATTTTAGGTAAAAACTTGAAGTCAAATGTGAAAACAGAAAAGAAGAAAATGACTTGAGTACCATGGTCTAAGGAGGAGAAGGCAGCTGTAGAAAGATAACTGGGACAGTTTATAAGAACTGCTTCACTACCAGGAAAAGCAGCATGTGAAGGGGCAAGGATGAAGGGACCTATTTTGGCAAGATGTCCATGGAGCCAGATTAAAGTCTATTACAAATTAAAAATCTTAAGCTGTGTTAAAGCTAAAAATAATATAAAATTTACATGCAAAATTCAAACAGATGATAAATATTTGCGGGTCTATAAGTTGATGCTTTTGGATTAGCAAGACTGGGCTTCATCTTATATTCCAAATCGACATGTATATGGATTATGTCATTGAAATTGTGCTATCGTTCATCGTGTAATTTTTTGTTATGTAAAAAAATATTTTTCTGCAAAAGTATGGAAAATATTGTGTAAAATAATTATCGTTTTGGAAGGAGATTGCGTACTAAATAAATTAGCACCCGACATTGAAAAGATATTAAAATATGTACATTATTTTCTATATTACATTCATGTGCATCAGACGTAATTGTGCTAAAACAGCATGTACTAGAACTATATGTTGTTTTAATTTGATTACATATATGTGCATTAGAAAATGAATACCAATGACAAAGACTGCTATTTATAGCATTTTTCTTCTTGTACCTTGTGATCAAATAAAATATGCTCTGACATGAGAGGGAGGTTTCAGGACAATTATAATCTGCATTGTTAAATTACTTGACAATATTGACCATATTCTTGTACAAAAGCAATGGTACATTCCATTATAAATTCATACCACTGTGTCAACAATTCCTTCTAGTATTAATTATGATATCCATTGTCTCAAGAACAAAACAGCTTTGCAGTCTTATTTACAAGCTAATTAAATACATTAATGCTTGAGTCGAGTCTTTCCAGTTGAAATCTGTTTGAGGCCAATGTTCGGCAGACCAGATCAAATCGGGAAATGAGACTACCCATAGGGTATTATGAATACAGTACCATCTAATGCCAGGTTCTTACTCGTGCAAGTTTCTCAACCTGTGACACATTTTGTACTCAACGACAGAAATGTCATTCAGACTAACAACTAGCATCAGCAAAAATGAAAACCATATGCCATATGACTGACTATGGGAAGTGTACATGAACTTACTCTTATTTGTTGGGAAAGGAGATGTCATTGTGCATAAAAAGAAAATTGCACAATATGACTCAGTGGTCATTTTTGGGACTTCACCTAAATGGAGTCAATATGGATATAAATATTGTGAATATTTAAATTGAAACTGAAGGATTATGGCATGTATTTTATTAGTTTACATTTACTGTTTACGTGATTGCAGTTTTCTCTTTCATAAAAGCTGCAGATAAACAGGGCAGCAATGTAGAAAATAGCATGAAATGCGATGGAATGCAAATGCCTCTCTCATCAAAACAGAATTCTGGAAAAGACATTTTAGCATCAGTGATGCAATTTCCCTGTAACCTGAAATACATACTATTAATATTCCTGAAATTAAGTTGCTAAAGTTCATTTCACACAGCATAGCGAATTGTAACCTATTCGCAAATCATTAACTTTTTCCGGTCATCTGTGGCTAAAAGTAGGTAATTTTTAAAAAAATATTTCGTGTGAAACAAATTAGTTACTTTTAGCTACATTATGGTGCTTATCTGCAAATTCATGGAAATTAACGATGCTATGTGGAACAGACAGTAATAAAAAATATAAGGTATTGTTCTTTCCTTGTCTTATACTCAGCATCTACTTTTATATGGATGAAGGATAGAAACTGTACAAAATGTGCAAATTCGACTTAAACTTGACAGTGACTTGTAGGCGGACAAATAGGGTAGATTTTCCAGTTGTGATTACAGTGTGTTCTTAGGTTACTTTTAAGTAATTCGATTAGTTTCCATTCAGGCCAAGAAAGTTTAAATTTGTGTTTAGATGTAAAGTTTTGTTATTTGAACATTTTCATAATTTTGTTAAGCAACTATTTTTCCTGTCAGTGAAGTAGTTCTTATATATTTGCCATTCATTAAACAAACATTGAGATTATTACCATGTTTTAAAAATATAAATTTGACTATTTCCATCAGAAAATGGTGTTGTCTCTGAAGTCAAGAGTACTTCAGTATAATTATGCAGTATGGTTTTTTAACATGCAATTTAAAGTTTGCTTCTTTTTACAAATATGCTCTTCCTGTACGTATTTTTCAGTTTAGTTTTAAAGAAGTTTGCATTTTAATTTCTTTACCTATAGTAGATTGAGACATGTATACTTTGGTAAGATATATACAGCAGTTTTGCAATGGTACATTGCAGACCTTGAATCCAAGTTTAGTACAGCTTTATTGCTCAAACTTAAGCTTTCCTGAATATTCTGAAGGCAAAACTTATTAAACATCTTTCAGATGAATCTGCTTATGCAGCTGTTCTGTTTGTCAGACGTTTAAAATGTCAATTAAAGAGATTGTGTCACATCTATATTCTTGACTTGTATTTTAGCATGTGCTTTAGTGTGTTGAAAGGTTCGCTGCCCACTTCTCATTTTTATAAGTCTTTTTGGACTTAACGGAAAAAAAAATCTAATTGGAATTATAGCACAGATAACTTAAAGTTTGTTTGCTTCTTTCTCTGAATAAAAATATATGAAATTATTTGAATTAAACAATATATTTACAGTTTACAAAGGAAATTGTCTTGCTTTATGTTCCTTCCAAAAACAAACGGACAGTTTGACGTTTCATCAGGTTTGAAAGGAACTACCTTGTCTGATTATAATAGATGTTATTCATGCAGACAGTAAGATAACAAAGATGATGCTTTCTTGTAACAATGCAATAGAATTGCATATGTCTTCCTGTGATGCCATATTTTGTCAACACTCCTCCACCTTAAATGGAAGTTGATGTAATTTCATTCATCGGTCAACCCTCTAGATTACCCTCAATGTTACAATTTTTTGCTTTCTTTCACTTTATTACCATTGTAACCAACATTTTGAATATTGTTCATGAGTGGACTCAAGATGCAGACTGTGGCCAGCTTCTTGTATTTATTCAACAATGACATACAAATTGACTGAAATTAATTTCTTTGGATTGCATCTTTTATATTAAATATTTTTGTGGAGATGATGATTATAGTCAGTTAAAATATGTAGCATATTGATACATGCTTATCTGGATGGCTTAATTAAATTATAAAGCAATTTAATCATTTAGTCTTTTTGTTTTTCTTCTCAATTTCCTACGGCTATTTATTTTAATACTTTGGTTTCAGACATTGTTCTGAAGGTGGCCATAGCAGCTCGGTAGGTGGACCATTGGTCATGAGTTCGCCGCACTGGAAAGGAAAAATAATGCCGGATTTTACATCCTAAATAAGAACACGCTGACTAGATTTTTTTCTGATACAGGCAATGTACCTGATAATAAAAGACTCGGAGAAGCTCCTGTGTACCTTAATATTTTAATGGGTTGGGCTTGGCAGAATTGCCCACGGGTGGTATAGAACCTTTCAAAATCCATGGCGTATAATATCAATAATAAAATCAGACTGATTTGTGTTATCCAATAAATTTATTACTTTCAATACATGACTGTGACCTTGATCTCTCAAAATAAGAGCATCTGGAAAGTATGTCTTGTATTATGCTGGTTATTTTTCAATCTGTAGCAATCAGAAATAACATGCACTTTCTTGTCGCAATAAGTGTACATAGGTCGAGATAAAGATTTTTTATCAGTCTTGTAATAATTATGATATCTATAAAGTGCCAGACTCAGACTTGCGGTTACTGATATAAGAATGAGATGATTTTTCGCAGAAAAAACTGCTGGGAGGAAGACAGACACAAAATAAACTTTTGAGTCAAGGAATAATCATCAGCTGTATAAGTAGCATTTTCTAGCGTTTAATCATCTAGCTGTATAAGTAGCATTTGATCTAGCGTAAATTCAACATGTGTCTGTCCAGTTTCTGTTTTGAAATTCCTAACCTGTGTTGATATACATCAGGTAGCAACTCATAACTCCTCAAGATACATTAATTAACCAGATCATCATTGACACTTTGTTGTAAAGACCGCGAAGTGTAGATTTGATTAGCTTTGTCCATAAGTACACTTTGTACAAATATATCCTAATGCTCTCTTCACCATATTGATCTACTTCATCTTCTCTAAAAATTGGCACTAACCTATTATTTATGATAGCATCAAAACATGAGTTTGTATGTAAAGGGAGGGGTTGCTTTTCACTTTTCAGCTTTAATTTGTAATGTAAATTACATTTCCCCTTTTTCTCTTTGTATTTCCATCTCTTCCTTTTTATTTCCATTTGCCTATCGACCACTTCAGTGGCCTAGCTGCTAGAGAATCCATCACGGATGCGGGATGTCGCTGGTTCGAATCACGGCCAAGTCATACCAAAGACAGACAAATGGTACTAACAGCTGCCTCGTTAGGTGCTCAGCATTAAGAGGCTAGCGTTGGGACTGGTTGGTCTGATGTTAGGATAATGTGACTGGGTGGGACGGCGGCATGATGCCCCAGTGCTGGATATCTCTATATACTGCCATAATAGCGGTGTGACTGAAAAATTGTTAAAGCTACAATAAATATCCAGATCACACACACACACACGCCATTTGCATATTCTCTCTCTCTCTCTCTCTCTCTCTCTCTCTCTCTCTCTCTCTCTCTCTCTCTCTCTCTCTCTCTCTCTCTCTCTCTCTCTCTCTCAACAATTTATGCAACGTTCTCTCTCTCTCCATCTGCAACTGCATTTGTCTTTCTCTTCTTCAAATGAATTCCAGTTGTGATCTGAACAAATTTCAATATTGAACCTAATGATATGTCAGTAGCCTCGAATGTGCTAATATGCAAAGTTTCCTGTATCACGGTGATATAATCCAAAAAATCTTTGAATGAATGCAGTACAATTTCAAAATAGTGATTTAGTTCAAGAATCAATACTGAACACCTTGAAATTTCAGTTAATAATTTACAGAAATGAATCCTCTCCAATATTAAGTGAAACACAACCGAAATTGAGCCCTTAAAAACTGATGTTAAGAAATCATATGCAATAAAGAAGTTCTGTGTACTTCTCCCATTGTTAAAAAGAAACAAAACTAGGTTGAAGATCATTTTGAGAATATTTTAATTTTAAAACAAGATTAGGTCTCTTAGTAAAATTTCAGTCAAGAAAATGTAATGCAGCAGATATACTTGGGATACCCATGTGGAACACCCGTGTCCTAAAATTAAACTCAATTAAACATATTTGCCTCCAGTAATAATGATCTTAATATATAATCTAAAGTCATAGAGAAATATTAGCTATGTATTATTGTGGGGATTTGCTATGGTGAAATGGGGTGCTCCCAATATTTCATTCAAACTATTGTAGAAGTCACACCCAGGCACAATGTTGTTAGAAGTGAAATTTGGTGAAAGATAGCTCTGAGCCCCCAGTCAGCAATGCTGACGGTTAGATGGTTAATTATACAAAAAAGGTTGAAATTCAATGAATAAGAATTTAATAACAATTCAAAAGCCAGATAATTACAAGTTCCAATTACACTCCTTCCGCTAGACCAAACCTACTGCATCGCTTGATTAGCAGTGTGAGATTGATTTCCAACCGCCCTTGTATTATATTGTGGTATTCTTCTCTCTTCTATTTCTCCCAATTCCTTCTCTTCTTCCTCCCAGACTTTCTCCAAATTCCTTTTCCTCCTCCTCGGCTGCTCTATACTCATCCTCCTCCTCCACCTAGACCAAACCTACTGCATCGCTTGATTAGCAGTGTGAGAGTGATTTCCAACCGCCCTTGTATTATATTGTGGTATTCTTCTCTCTTCTATTTCTCCCAATTCCTTCTCTTCTTCCTCCCAGACTTTCTCCAAATTCCTTTTCCTCCTCCTCGGCTGCTCTATACTCATCCTCCTCCTCCACCTACTCCTCCTGACTCTTTATCTTCCTCCTCCTCCACACTCTCTCCACCTTCTCTCCACCGACTAGAACTCTGTCGACTTCGACTGTTCGGCTAGTCTCAATTCTGTCTCCGCCTCTTGGAGACTTGGGATTCAATGGAACTGGGAGTTCTGCCCCCTAAAATGCTTCGTTTTCGAAGCTTTGTCCTTCCTTTGAATTTACCCCTAAGTTTTACCGCCAAATTACGAATGGCTTCTCTCGAAACAACCTTATCGCTCAGAAATCAGCCTAGGCGAAACTAAAATGTTTTCTTAGAGTTCTGAAAGTTATAATTCGCCTTCATTGTAATCACACCCTCTATTCCGGTAGGATATTGCTGTGAACCGATCCAATCAAACTTAGCGGACAATATCCCTCTCGCTGTCTGTCAACGTGGGGACTGATGAGAACACGACCCGCCCACCCCACGGGCTTCCCTCTGATCTTAGGACTATGTTGTAACACATGGGTGTAAGGTGGTGCAATCTATCGAATGTACCGATTCAAGATTCCGGTTTCCGGACGGTCAGGTAACCTAGCGTAAGAGTTTAACACTCGCCCCGCGGCAATCAAACACAAAGCAGCGGAACTATTCAAGACAAGAAGATTATAGCTTGTTTATACATGACTTTATAGCTGGGGATAGCAAACGTGACAAGTATATTGTTTACACAACAATAAGAGTTTTGTCAGGTAGGCATTAAACTTAATTATTGACCAAGGTCAATCTTACACTTTAGATGTACGTGACAAATAATCATGGACAAAGGCCAACAAAATATAACTTAAATATACTTCACAAGTGTTGTTACATGTTATTTAAAGTTGCGCATTTATATGTCAGCGGTATCTAGAGTCTCGGCTACTTCCGACATTTATATTAAGAGAATAAATCCTTGCATTGAAACACCTGTATAAATATGTACAAGGACCAACCACCACCAGTTTTGCCTTTATTGCAAAATACCAATGTAACAATGCATCGCTCTAAACAAATATGATGCTGATCTGATGTCTAATATGAACACAACAGAGTTGCATTGGTCCTATTAATTTGATCTTCCTGGATGAGGGATCATGAACTTGTTACGATATGCGTTCTGAAACTGTTTCAATGCAATATATTACATGTTTAAAATTGAAAACTGATGATGTCAGATGTTCAAAAAGTAGGAATACAAAATAAGTGAATCTGACTTTATGCCCTCCCCTTCGCCCATCTAGTGCAATGGCTATATTTGTAAATCTCGTCATCAGTTAACAATATAAGTCCTCAATCTGACGCAGAATAATAGATCCTCGTAGTATTATTATTAAGATCTTCGAAATCTACTTGCTGATGC
>JAECUM010021692.1:0-63433 GCA_016617855.1 Megalonaias nervosa | reverse complement strand
TATCCCTTTATGTATTGTTACATATATGTAATTTAATTACTTGTGTGTTAGTTTTAAATTTCTTTTTTTTTATTTTTATTTCATTACATGTTATTGTAATGATAACTTTATTCACTGGATTTGACATTTTTTCCAGAAAATTCAGTTCAGTTCATTAAACCTAATAAACACGCAGTAGTTTGAAACTTTGTATCTTTTGGTGACCTAGATTTCAGGGCCAGTTTCAGCTCTGTGGTAAACAACTTTTTTAAATTTCTTTCATTATTGAATCTTATAGTAAGATTTGTTTAGTACAATCAAATTCGTCCATGGCGGACGTGACAGCTGGCATATAATGTTACTACGTCTCTTGAAAGGAAGTGATCACATGACCCTATCACATGGTTCATTTTGTGTTTCAGTTGGAGTTAAAGTGGCATATCATAGTGTTTTTTAGTCAGTCGGAATTCATACCTTCGGGCTCAAAGGTATTATTTTTGTTGTTGCCAGTTTGATTTAAATTTTTCTATTTTTCAGAATTCATAATTTATTTACCCTAGATAATACTTGTGCTCATCAGAATTCCTGGACAAAGACATTTACTGAAAATTATTCGGAATTCTAAAGCCGGAATATTATTCTTGGTGATTCAACAAGGAACTGTTGACACAACAACACAAAACAGGTTATAGAAAATGTCATCGCCTTCCATCTTGGAACTTCATCTGGATTCAAACTTTGATTCATTTAGAACATTTTAGTTATAGGACTTATATTTTTAATTATTGGATTAATTTTTGGATTTGATTCATAAACCATAAGTCCTTTGTTCATATTTTTACCTTGTTTTCTAGGGAAATAAATTATTTTGTTAAATTTTACAAAGCTTGTTGGCTTCACTCTTTTCTTTGTTACTTTTATACAAGTCTAGACATGTAACAGTATCTTGACTGGCCTTTTAATGTCAGAAGGCCAGAAGAGCTCAACATAGAAAATACCACTGTATTAGAATAGAAACATGAACTATTTTCTGTAGGGGACAGCAGGCATCATGTCATAATATGTTTTAAAACAAATGAAAAACAAAATTGCTATAGTGATCTGAAAATCTAACTAGGTCATCTGCATATGCCAACCTAATTTCTATGTGGACTGGTTTTTTGCTAATTCTTGCCTAAAAGCTTCTCAAGACAGATGTATGGATGGACTGAAGGAACCAGACAGATGTATGGATGGACTGAACAAACTAAATTAAGATGTTACTAGCTGTCGGAAGCATATAAATTTAATTATTTCTTCCTTGTATTATCTTCAAATAATTCTTGGATTACCAGGATTTTTGCTCACACATACACACAGACACAAACCTGAGTTATTACAGCCCCTCCCCACCACTACCACAACACTAGTGGTTGGATCATAAAAACAATATGAGTGGTTGGAAGCTATAATGAACATAATGAATACAAATGCTTGTAAGTTTTTTTTGTGGGTGGTGGTGGTGCAATTCAGCTTCTAGATCTCTGGTGCTTTTATCTGCAACAAGAATACCAACAGTGACACTAATGTTATTGTGCAGAAACCATTATTCTTCTTTCGGTTACAGTGACCTTGGCTTTTGAACCTCAATCCCAAAAATACAAAGGTTTCATCCTTATGCAAGTTAGAGCTAATTTTATGTACAGAAACAATTTTTTTCTGTTTTGAACCAGTTACCTTGACCTTAGGGTTCTTCCTTACCCTAAGTGCATTCCATTCACAACGTTTGTAACAGTAGATGGATAATAACTTCAATTCATGTGCAGAAATGAAATTGGTAACAAACATGCAAATATATGGAAGGACATCATAACATAATATATTCTGGCATAATGCTGTCATATAAAAAACCCAACTTTGACAAACATGGACCCAGAACTACCATCACACGTTGCACTGTAAGATCACAGTCTATGTTGCTAATTCAAATTATAATTTCAAGAAAACAGCATAGGTGCTGGCCTAACAGGGTATATGGTACTCATAATAGGGTGGGTATTCTAAGAGGTTAATTATAATAAACCAATAAAACACAGTAAGGTGAAGAAACAGGCCTGTAAATTTAAAAGGACTTTGTTGTCTTTTGCATCTTGATTTCCTAGACATGCACAGTATCCTAAGGGTAATAATGGCATATAATTTTCATTTAATGACTTCTTCCACTTTAATTCCCTCAACGTTCAGACAATGAGCTTAAAGTATTGATTAGAAATGTGAAAAGCTGGTGGGACACAATCACATCAATATGGCTTTACTGTTTTACAAAAGTATGCAATGACTACTTCCATTAGATGTGCTCTTGGAGCTGTGCCAATTTTAATTCTTACATCTGCACATATTTTCCAAGTTAAATTGAAGAAAGGGTGAAACTTCCCTCTGCAGACTGGCTGCATATTTTGGTACCAATAGCGCTGTTATAATATTAAAAAGTTACCTATTGGCTAACTCTGTAAAGCATCAAAATTTTGTGAAGTTATTGATACACTGTATGTTCTGTTTGTATTGCAGCTTCACTTCCTGTCAATGATGGCAGTATTCCACAAATTCTTAACTTTTATTTACTGTAATCTTAAATAAATCCACACAAATTGTTCAGTTTATGATACTTTTTTTTAGGTCTCCTGAATAGGGGCTTTCATGCATACCAATGATAACATCCATAAATGCCCTGCAATAGAACATAGCAATGTTAACATCCATATATGCCCTGCAAATAGATTATACCAATGTTAACATCCATAAATGCCCTGCAACAGAATATACCAATGTTAACATCCATATATGCCCTGCAATAGAATATACCAATGTTAACATCCATATATGCCCTGCAATAGAATATACCAATGTTAACATCCATATATGTCCTGCAAAAGAATATACCAATGTTAACATCCATAAATATCCTGCAATAGAATATACCAATGTTAACATCCATATATGCCCTGCAATAGAATATACCAATGTTAACATCCATATATGTCCTGCAAAAGAATATACCAATGTTAACATCCATAAATATCCTGCAATAGAATATACCAATGTTAACATCCATATATGCCCTGCAATAGAATATACCAATGTTAACATCCATATATGTCCTGCAAAAGAATATACCAATGTTAACATCCATAAATATCCTGCAATAGAATATACCAATGTTGGCATCCATAAATATACCAATGTTAACATCCATATGTGCCCTGCAACAGAATATACCAACAGATATTTCTCAGAAAGTATACAGGTTTATCACATGGCATAATGACAAAGACATTTTATCAACCTGTTTCAGATTTATGATATGCACACATGCATAATATTGCTGATGATTGGCTTTGTCTTTATGGCACAGCAACACAAGTAGATTGTTTAGTAAAGAGGCAATCATAGTGAAGTGCCTTGCCCAAGGACAAACCACAGTGGCCAACCCAAGCTGATCTGATGATTAGGATGTGAACCCACACCCTAACAGTCAAGAGTCTTGCTAGCTAACTACTCATCCACCAGCCAATCCTGCCTCCATTATTTTCCTTTCATGACATGAAGAGGGTGCATTGTGCCTATCCTACATCCATAAGCCTACAGAGGGCATATTGCATATGACATCATCATAATTGGTAACGGTATAATATCAGAAATGCTCCACTGAATTTCAGACTGAAACAAATACAATGTTCGCAATGCAGTGCTTTATCATAACATTGTCTTGGGGAACAACAAAAGTATACCATGATATAGGTAAGGTCAGCTTATACTGGGATACATTATATGGAAAATATAAACCAGTGTAATGGAATCCATGGTCATATCCATGTTATATCAGGGACTGTGTTGTACTGAGACACTGTAAAATGAGGGACCAAATTGATGATGAAATTAGCTGATTCCAGCATTGATGTAAACTCTGTATAGTGTAATAACTTTGATGAGAACCATCCATCTTAAAATTACCAACATGATACTTTGGCTTTTCATTCCAATGAACTGTCTTGCTTTTAGAACTTTGTAAATCACAAAATTATAGAATCTTTCATTCCAATCTATTAGTGACATACAGCTGTAGCAAATACAATTTTGAGAATTACTGATGGGAACATTTGCTAATGGTAATGGTTTACAATACATCTAGACAAAAATGATACAGTACTGTCATGCAAAGCAATATTGAATGAAATGTTATCAAATGGGAATGGCAAATGTTATCAAATGGCAAATAACACCAATTGCTGCAGACAGTGAGACTGTTCAATAATGTTTAATTCCAAACAAAAATCACAAGTTTATCTTCACACCCACTCATCAGCTTGACACAAGGGTGGCTAATGGCTAATCCCAGGTACAAACTTCAAAAAAATATTCATTGATAATTACATAATTTACACTATAGTCATTTTTATGACATAATTTTAAAATGCAAAAAAGTAAGTGATAATTAGTTTGCAAAATTCAATAAAATTGTATCTGCTAAAATATTGTGAAATACTAATAGAATTCAGAGCATTTTATTGTCTTACTGTGTATGCCATCTTCTACAGTCAAATTTTTGTGTGGTCTTAACATGTATGCCATCTTCTACAGTCCAATTTTGTGTGGTCTTAACATGTATGCCATCTTCTACAGTCCAATTTTGTGTGGTCTTAACATGTATGCCATCTTCTACAGTCTAATTTTTGTGTGGTCTTAACATGTATGCCATCTTCTACAGTCTAATTTTTGTGTGGTCTTAACATGTATGCCATCTTCTACAGTCTAATTTTTGTGTGGTCTTAACATGTATGCCATCTTCTACAGTCTAATTTTTGTGTGGTCTTAACATGTATGCCATCTTCTACAGTCTAATTTTTGTGTGGTCTTAACATGTATGCCATCTTCTACAGTCTAATTTTTGTGTGGTCTTAACATGTATGCCATCTTCTACAGTCTAATTTTTGTGTGGTCTTAACATGTATGCCATCTTCTACAGTCTAATTTTTGTGTGGTCTTAACATGTATGCCATCTTCTACAGTCTAATTTTTGTGTGGTCTTAACATGTATGCCATCTTCTACAGTCTAATTTTTGTGTGGTCTTAACATGTATGCCATCTTCTACAGTCTAATTTTTGTGTGGTATTAATGTGTATGCCATCTTCTACAGTCTACATCTTTATTGTTTTAACATGCATGCCACCTTTCACAGTCTACATTTTTTGTTGTCTTAACATGTATCATCATTATCATCCATCTTCTACAGGATACATTTTTATTGCATCAACCTGTACACCAGCTTCTACAGTCTATATGTTTATTGTCAAAACATGTACACCAGCTTCTACAGTCTACATTTGTTACTGTATTAACATGTATACCATCTTGTACAGCCTACATTTGTTGTTGTCTTGACATGTATGCCATCTTCTACAGTCAAGATTTTTATTGTCTTAACATGTAGACCATCTTCTGCAGTCTACATTTTTATTGTCTCAAACTTTCTGATGGACATTTTGCATGTTTTCATAAACAAGAGTCTAGAATGAGTGTTCATATTATATGAAATTAGTTAGATAATATTAATATGCCACAAGCTTGTAGTGAGTGTCATAAATGTTATGTCAGCTGAACATGTGTTTCATATTCTTTATCATATCATTGAGAACACTAAATGCATTACTCAATGTTCACTATGTAATATTGCTAAGTGTCATGCCACTGTGTCTCTAACAATTTGTTTTATGACACATGTCTTTACTTTGCAACACTGGTAAGCATAACTAAAAATGTCTTGACTATATATTATATCTAAGTGTTATGCTGCAGTCTCTGGTAGTGTTTTGGCCATGCAACAATGATGAGTGTTATGCAAGTGTCTCTACAATGTCTTTACTCAGACACAATGTTGTTAAGTGTTATGCCAGTGTCTACAATGACTTAATTAAGCAATGTTCCTAAGTGTTATGCCAATGTGTCTAACAATGTCTTTACTATGCAATATTTCAAAGTGTTATAACAGCATGTCTAACATGCTAATTATGTAACACTGTTAAGTGCTATGCCACAGTGTTCACCAATGTCTTTACTATACAACTTTACTACATGTTAAACCGGCATTTCTTACAATCTCTTTATTATTTAATATTCCTAAATGGTATGCCAGTTAGTGAAACAATGACTCTACTATGCAACATTGCTAAGTGGTATGCCAATTAGTGAAACAATGACTCTACTATTCAACATTGCAAAGTTTTATGCAAGCGTGTGTAGTAACATTGATAAGTATAATGCCAAAATGTCTAACACTCTTTTTATTATGCAACATGAGTAAGTGTTTGCCACATGTCCAACAACTATTTTACTATGCAACATTGCTAAGTGTTATGTCACAGTGCATCTAACAATGTCTTTATAATGTAACATCGACAAGTGTTATGCCATGTGTCTAACAATGACATAACTGTACAACATTGCTAAGTGAAATATCACAAGGTGTTTAACCATGTCTGTACTATGTTACATTGCAGAGTGTTATGCCAGTGTGCTTCAAACTGCCATTGCAAAATTGTTATGCCAGTGTCTAACAATATGAAATGGCATCATGATGAAAATAAATGTAAACATTATGGGGTGAAATATTTCCAAATAAGAGCTGTGCAATTATTTTGTTCCTTTCTCAGAGTTTAGTAAAGATCAAGCTATCTTTGATAAAAAAAATTTCATTCTCATGGTATTTAATTATAGGAACTAAGCGCAACTGCGTGTACGTGATTTGGATTTTTAACATAGCTTTAACAATTTTTCAGTCATATTGCTACTATGTCTACAGTGTGGCAGTTTATAGTGATGTCTAGCACTGGGAATCATGCTGCTGACAGGTATCATCATAACCCACCCAGTCACATTATCATGACACCAGGCCAACCATTCCTAACACTAACCTCTCAATGCTGAATGCCAAGTGCGGTAACTGCTTGTACCATGTTTATAAGTCTTTAGTATGACTTGGCCAGGGTTTGAACCTACAACCTCCTGCATCTGAGGCAGACACTCTAACCACTTAGCCACCAAAGTAGTACAGTACTCAACTGTGTGCACCTGGACAACACAGACATTTATAAATGTCACAAAAAGTAGGTAAATGTCAGAAGTTAGATTTAAAGGTGATACTGCATGCAGAACCACCAGTAAATACTGAAAATATCAGTAACTGTCATTTCTGGAAAATGTATGCAATGTCAAGACAGAAAGCAGAGCATTGGCAGTACTGTACATTAAATCTTGACAATGTATGCCATCAATTTCTCTGTCAATCTTAACCATGTACTCTGAGGATTCTGCATACCTGTATGTTATAAACACTGGTAAATGCAAGTCTGGAACCCAATGACAACCTTTTAAAAAAATCTGCTAACCCTCATAGATTAAAAACATTCTGTGTTCATTCACTTCACCATTTATAACAACTACACCTTCCACTACACCTTTTTAGCAACATTACTATGATGGCTGTTTCTACCATGCACATCTGATGCTTTATCTGGTCCTTCAAAGGTTCATCTTACAAGACTATTTGCAAAGAGCAATCAATAATGGACTTTAGGGCAACTACTGGTCTACCAAAATACATCAAATTCCTAGATGAGCATAAAAGACTATATATCTCAGATTTAGAGTGAGATGAAGGAAGAATGGTAGTCAGAACAATTACTTTAGTGTGTTGATGGAAATCAAGTCAATTTCATCAACTTCTGTTAATAGTAGTAAATGTCCAATCTCAAAGACCATACATTGATTTACAGTGAAAATTAAAATACAAATAGATCTTTGTTAAATACAAATTTCAATGTTTATTATCTGCCATTTATTTCAAGTGCACTGTCTATGACAAGGGATTGTGTGTCGGATATTGATTAAGATTATTAAGATTATTCATTGTCTCTTTATTGATAATGACCACAACAAAAATAATAATACTGACTTGAAGTAAAAATAAGTAGTAATTATAGGCAAGTAAATGAATAATAAATTAAATGAACCAATTATTTAACTGATAAATATAGTCTTATTTTATTTCATTTTTGCATGTAGGTGCCTGTTTGGAGGCTTCTTGATTTAAGTGTTCTGTGACTGGATTTATATCTACTTCTTTATTATCCAATCAGATCTGTGAAGATTGATCCTTTTGTACTTTTAAGTTTCTCCAACATGCAGAGTCTGCAAATCTTACAAGTATTGAGATAAATTACATTCTCTGTTGTGCATGTTGTGCTTAATTTTTCACTCATCTTCGTGTGAAAGAATGTGTTTGCCTTTGTCATATGCTGATATGATTTGCAACTTTTATTACCACAGGGACAACATATGCCAGTATGGTTGTAGTTTGTGACTGGCATTAGGTCTGAATAAGATGTCCTTGAGGTTATGTCTGAATAGAATGTCCTTGAACTTTTTCAGTCTGCAGAAGACTGCTACTGGTTTGCTCAGGAGGATTAACTTTAGAGTGTCAAATGATGGGCCAATGTTTCTGGATGATTTGGCCTACTTTTGTGTTGTCTGGATGGTATGATGCATAATGAGCCAATGTCTCTGGATAATCTGGCCTACTTTTGTGTTGTCTGGATGATATGTTGCATAATGAGCCAATGTTTCTGGATGATTTGGCCTACTTTTGTGTAGTCATGATGGTATGACAGGAAAAAAGGCATCTGATACCTTCTTACTCCTCTCTAATTTTAAGAGGTCATTATATTTCGGGGGGGGGGTCTGCCTGCTGCTATTAGGTCTTTGCTGTGGCCACATTCATCAAAATGTTTAGACAACTCCTCTGATCTTTATGAAATGTTTCATGGTTGGAGCAAATTATGTGTATCCTCAGTTCCTTGGTGTTCTTAATGTGCTGCTTTAGATGAAACTGAATTATCCAGGATATAATCTATAGCTACATCCAGGATATAATCTAAAGCTAAATCCAAGATATAATCTATAGCTGCATCCAGGATATAATCTACATCCAGGATATAATCTATAGCTATGTCCAGGATATAATCTATAGCTATGTCCAGGATATAATCTATAGCTACATCCAGGATATAATCTATAGCTGCATCCAGGATATAATCTACATCCAGGATATAATCTATAGCTGCATCCAGGATATAATCTACATCCAGGATATAATCTATAGCTGCATCCAGGATATAATCTACATCCAGGATATAATCTATAGCTATATCCATGACATAACCTATAGCTGCATCCAGGATATAATCTATAGCTGCAACCAGGATATAATCTACATCCAGGATATAATCTATAGCTAAATCCAGGATATAATCTATAGCTGCATCCAGGATATAATCTACATCCAGGATATAATCTATAGCTAAATCCAGGATATAATCTATAGCTGCATCCAGGATATAATCTACATCCAGGATATAATCTATAGCTACATCCATGATATAATCTATAGCTGCATCCAGGATATAATCTATAGCTGCATCCAGGATATAATCTATAGCTAAATCCAGAGTATAATCCATAGCTGCATCCAGGATATAATCTATAGCTAAATCCAGGGTATAATCCATAGCTGCATCCAGGATATAATCTACATCCAGGATATAATCTATAGCTACATTCAGGATATAATCTATAGCTAAATCCAGGATATAATCTATAGCTACATTCAGGATATAATCTATAGCTAAATCCAGGATATAATTTACAGCTACATCCAGGATATAATCTATAGCTACATCCAGGATATAATCTATAGCTACATCCAGGATATAATCTATAGCTAAATCCAGGATATAATTTACAGCTACATCCAGGATATAATCTATAGCTACATCCAGGATATAATCTATAGCTAAATCCAGGATATAATCAATAGCTTCATCACTCTTTGTTAAGAAACAGATGATGCTCTTGCTCCTCTGTTTTTGGATCAATGCCAGTTAGGTTTATCATTAGAGTTCAAACCAATTAGGTGCAATATCAACAATTCTGAAATAATACTTCTATTAGTTCCATAACCATGTAAAGTTCTGAAAATTTAGTATTTTCTTTTTGTTTATTGTTTGTGTTGTTTTTCTGTTTTGCAATGTTGCTTTTGACAAAAACTCATTGACAAGCCATGGATATCTGATTTGTTTTCATGGAGAACCAACTTATTTAAGACATCATAAGAAGTCTTCTGGTGAAAACCACGTGTCAATATGACTTTTCATTTCACAGGAGTAGCAGCAAGATTCTCAAGATGGCTGCCATGGTAGCCATACTGGATTTCACATTGTCACCATTTTCATTTTATACCAACTAGAAATCATAAAGCAGTCTTCTAGTTACAACCCATTGGTGATTTAGAGGAGCAGCATTATAACTAGATATCATAAGAAGTCTTTCAGTTAAAAAACCCCAAAACATTATGATATAATCAATTAATGAAAAGTAGCACTAACAAGATTTTTAAGATGGGTGCTGTAATGGCCAAATTGGATGCCTGAGCAGCACCATTAAGCAATAGCAATAACAAAGATGTAGTAATGGACAGACAACTGACATCTGATAATAGATGATGAACAACAAACCAACTAAAAGCTCTTCTTTTCTATGTCCAATACAGCTAAAACTTCTAAATGTTTACACATCTTTTAACCAACTAACCAATCCCATCAGAATTTAATCTTACACTGTTTGTATACAAGACCATAATGAAATTGGCTTTCTCTAGCAAGAAAGTCAGTGTTAATGTCTTGATGTTGCAGAATAATTAAATCTGTTGCTAGAGTGTACAATTATAGTGTTAAAAATTAGTTCATTATGTTTTACTTCTAAGTTTTATGGTCATCAGCAGTGACAAGTAAAGTCTCTGTCATCAATGACAAACAGATCAACCACAATGACTTCAGCTGAGTATATATTATGTTCTAGTCTTCATATGATACCTTGGTAACCCCAAATTAAGCAGCCACTCAATGCTGCTCTTAAGTAACAGATAGGAATCCAATTTCTCTGTTGACATGCCACATGGCACAAGTACACTCTATATAGGACTGAACCTTGTTACAGCAGGGGTTGTTCCAAAACACATTAGCAACAAAACATAGACAAATTAAAATGTAGCATCACTCATAGTTACAACTGACAAACTGACATTCACCAATATAAAGCTTATAAAGCAGAATGAGGCATTGAGCTTGGTGAAGACAAGCACTCCACAGTGCTGATAGATCTCAGGTCAGTTAAGTTCACCAGGGTCAATTAAGTTCACCAGGGTTAGTGTTTAGTGCACTTTTGTCATTTTACTCTCAACACTGAAGAAAGTATACATGTCTTGAAAGCTATCAATGGCCATTGAGTGGGGATCTTTCTTTAACCAGTTTCAGTGGCAATGTGTTCTAAGTTAATTGATTTCTTTTTGTGCTTTAAATGATTTGACATTGTACCAGTACTACCACCTGAGTAAGCTAGCACATCAAAAAGGTGCTGTTTCTAGGTGAGTAAGCTAGCACATCAAAAAGGTGCTGTTTCTACCACCCGAGTAAGCTAATGCACTGACATTGTGCCAGTTCTACCACCTGAATAACCTAATGCATCAACATTGTGCCAGTAACGCATGAACATTGTGCCAGTACTACCACCTGAGTAAGCTAACACATAAACATTGTACTGGTACTACCACCTGAGTAAGATGGTGGAAATTGGAATTGATTGATATTTTATATTTTATCACAAAGAATGGGGGGGATTTTATGGGAGGTTATCTAATGGATGCTTCTCTAATTGGAGGGGGGAGGATTTTATGGGAGGTTATCCAATGGATGCTACTCTGATTGGTGGGGGGATTTTATGGGAGGTTATCTAATTTGATGCTACTCTAATTGGGGGTGATTTTGTGGGAGGTTATCTTATGGGTCCTAATCTAGTTGGGGTGGGGTGGGGTGATTTTGTGGTAGGTTATCTAATTTGATGCTACTCTCACTGGGGGAGATTTTGTGGGAGGTTGAATTGTATGTTATATTTTATCACAAATAATGGATGCTACTCTAGTTGGTGGGGGATTTTGTGGGAACTTGTCTGGTACCAGAGTCTGGTGTGTGTGTGTGATTTGGATTTTTAACATAGCTTCAACAATTTTTCAGTCATATCGCTACGATGTCTGCAGTGTGGCAGTTTATAGTGATGACTAGCACTGGGGCATCATGCCACAGACATGTAGCATGATGTCCCACCCAGTCACATTACCCTGACACTGGGCCGACCAGTCCTAACACTAATCTCTTAATGCTGAGCGCCTAGCGAGGCAGCTGTTACTACCATTTTTGTAAGTCTTTGGTATGACTTGGCCGGGGATCGAACCCACAACCTCCCGCATCCGAGGCAGACACTCTAACCACTAGGCCACTGGAGCGGTCACCAGAGTCTGGTAAATCTTGACAAATACAAGCAAATATGAAGGAGGGTCTCTATAAGAAGGCTAAGTTATCATTACAGTCATGGTGTCAGCAATAAAATAGGTTTATTAATTGTGCCCGATACTAATTCAACTGATAAAATGTAGACCTTGTCTATGAGGCTGCAAAAAATGGTACTTTTAAATTTGCTCATTTTAAATAGTTATTTTTCTTTTTGTTCCATCCAGAACATTTAGATGGGCCATATTTCTTGGTTTCTTCTCTACTGGACAAAAAGAATTCCCAGGAATTCAAGGTAAGACCATTTCTTCCTTGTAACTTTTAAGTGTTGAAACCATCTCTGATATTCTTGAGTCACAAAAACATTTTTAAATTACCTGCTTTGGTACATATATTGGACATCAGCTTGGCAACATTTTCATTTAGGACTAAGCTGATATCATTGGAAGTGTTTTGGTGAAAACCCCATATCAATATATTGATCATCCCTTTAGGGGTGTAGTGACAACTAGATTTTATGACGGTCATTGTTGCAGCTGTATTGGATTTACGACTGGCACTATTTTCATTTATGACCAATTAACTAAGCTATTGGTGAAAGTCCCATGTTGATATCACCATCACCATCCAATTAGGAGTAGAGATAACAATATGTTCAAGATATCACCATCCATTTAGGAGTAGAGATAACAATATTTTCAAGATATTACCATCCATTTAGGAGTAGAGATAACAATATTTTCAAGATATCACCATCCAATTAGGAGTAGAGATAACAATATTTTCAAGATATCACCATCCATTTAGGAGTAGAGATGACAACATTTTCCAGATGTCACCTTCCATTCAGGAGTAGAGATAACAATATTTTCCAGATATCACCTTCCATTCAGGAGTAGTAATAAGATTTTCAAGATGGCTGCTGTGGCGGTCATATTGGACATCAAATCAGTACCATTTTTTATTCAAAACAAGGTAGAGACATCATAAGAATATTCTTTAAGTGAAAACCTCATGTTGATATAGCAAGCCATTCAGGAAGAGTATCAGATATCATTACTTTCAAGATGACCACTGAACTGAATGTCAGATTGGCACAATTTTCATGTAAGACAAACTGGATGTCTAAAGTAGTCTTTTAGTGAAAACCTTATGTCAATATGCCTTTCTGTTCAGGTAGAATATTTTCAAGATAGATGCCATAGAGGCCATATGGATGTCACACTGGCACAATTTTCATTCAGGATGATCCAGATATCATAATAAGTTTTTCTTTTATTGAAAACCCCATGTTGATATGACCATTCATTCAGGAGGGGTAGTGATAAAAATTACGAATATGGTCACTTTGGCAGCCATATTGGACATCAGATCAGCACTATTTTTGATTTAAGACTAGAAATCATAAGAAGTCTTTCAAGAAAAAACCTATTTTGATATGAATCCATTCTGGATGAGTAATGATAATGAAATTTCAAGAAAGCCAATTAATTATTGTAAACCGTGACAAGTCTTAGAGCCATCAAGAACTGACACATCCCTACCAAGTCTCCCACTGACAGAGAGAATTATATGTAAAATACCCTAATGTTCAGCACTCTCAGTTTTCATGCAACTTATGCAACATTTGTTTCCATGGTTACATAAGAAATATTGAATATGAAAATTTTAGGCATCAAATGATGCCTCTCTTCAACTCACTAACCACATGTACCAAATTTGGCTGAAATATCTATTACTAACAGTTTAAGAATTATATTCTGGAAACAACAATGTTTATCAAAAGACAAACAGGCAGATGGAGCCATATTATAAACACAAGTTTCAGTGAATATAGGTTTTCCTTTCACTTTAAGAGAATGCCTCCAATTGTGTTTATGGAGACCACTCTTTATTCATAAAATTGAATTGTTTACTCCCAAACTTCTTCCAGATAGTTTTACACGTCCTGTTGAATTGTTTGTCTAAGGTACATTGTAAAGTCAACACTCTTGACCATCTGTATAAATTTCATTTAAAGTATTATTCAAGCCTAAATACAAAATTTCCTTTCAGAAACTCACAATGTCTGATTGATGCATTTTATTGTCAGTCAAAATTCAGACCATTTGGAAATGTCCAGTACATATGGCAACTTAGGGAAATAGAATGTTTTCAAAATTTGTGTGAGTGTGTTAGCAAGAAATCTAGTAAGTTATTTAATTTCAAATGGAATCTAATAAAAAAGTTCTAGAAATTTAGCATCATTTGCACTTTATGATTGGATATAGTATTATGAATGCAATCAGATCAGCTGGTGAGTACATGTACACAACTATTTACACTTCAGTTGCCAATTCTGTTATATATATAGAATATATGTATAGTATGTACGCTGTACCAATGATATACCACGAGATATATAAATTTTTCATTAAAAGGAAACGAAGCTTGCTGAGTTTCCTTTTAATGAAAAATTTATACAACGAGTGGTATATCATTGATAGAGCGTACATACTGTACATATATTTTATTTATATCACATACAAATACATATATTTGCCCTTTGAATGGAGTTCAGATTTACTACAGGCAGCTGTGTATTGACCTACTGAATGAACTCCTCACATCCCTGAGTGTGTCTGCTACAAAATGTAGTTCTATGCCTTTAGTGGCTATTTACAATCACCTCTGCATATTGATAAGTTAATTGTTTTCTTTTCTTGGTTTCTATTTTTCTCCACATTGATTAAATCAATATAATACACACTTATGATTTAAACATGAAAGATGGTTTTAATGATAAAAGTAGAACAGTAGCAACACTTGGATAGCTACACCATTCAGATACCGGCGCATGGAAATTAATGTGGAATAGAAACTAAGCCAACTGACGAACCAACAAGAGGTAATTAAAATATTTTAATATATTTACAGTTGATCTAAGTCATTATTCTGCTTTAGCAACAGTACAACCGACCACAAACTCTCTCTCTCTCTTTCTCTCTCTCTCTCTCTCTCTCTCTCTCTCTCTCTCTCTCTCTCTCTCTCTCTCTCTCTCTCTCTCTCTCTCTCTCTCTCTCTCTCTCTCTCTCTCTGGTTGGTTTGACTTTAAAACTCTCTCTGTCTCTGTCTCTCTCTTTGGTCAGTTTGACTTTAAAACTCTCTCTCTCTCTCTCTCTCTCTCTCTCTCTCATCCTCTGGTCGGTTTGACTTAACTTTTACCATCATTCATAAGTCCAGAGATATCGTGGGATGACACAAACGAAAATCCTCTACGTTCACCATTTCATAGATTTTAGCCAGTATCCTGCTACGATGGTCAAGAGAGAGAGAGAGAGAGAGAGAGAGAGAGAGAGAGAGGCCTTTGGACATTTTCATATTTAAATAATAATAATTGATTTTTTAGAACATTATGGTATGTTTAAGAAAAAACAACAAAACATAATATTAAATATATCACAGTATGTGTACCACGTATCCAAGGAATTTACTGGTTTGCAATTTTGTATCATTGATAAACACTGTGGATAAATCCCAATGAAAGTGCACACGTATCGTTACAATGAACCATATTCTTGTAGGTTACTTGGTGTAATTTCTATTTCAAGGTTTTAATCCAGCCCAAAAATCTCTGCAGCATAAGGCATGGAAATCAGTGCAGAGAAGACCAAACTGATGACCAACAACACCAAGGGCATCAGTATTGACATCAGGGTCCAAGGTACGAAGCTAGAAACAGTCCACAGCTTTAAGTATT
Source organism: Megalonaias nervosa (assembly GCA_016617855.1). Lineage (NCBI taxonomy): Eukaryota > Metazoa > Mollusca > Bivalvia > Unionida > Unionidae > Megalonaias > Megalonaias nervosa. The sequence continues at coordinate 47,283 of JAECUM010021692.1, read as the reverse complement.
TGGGGGGAATTGAAACAGATGAAGGATCAAAGCCTGAAGTACTCTCCAGGATTGCGCAGACAACAGCAGCGCGGACAAAACTGAAGCCCATCTGGAACGACAAGAACATCGCACTCAGTTCAAAGGTCAGACTGATGCACTCACTGGTTATCTCCATATTTCTCTACGCCTGTGAATCATGGACCATAACAGCTGACTTAGAGAAAAGGATACAAACCACAGAGATGAGATGCTTCTGAAAGATCCTCGGCGTCTCATACAAAGACTGTGTCACCAATGAAGAAATATGGCAAAAGATCAGACAAGCCATTGGGCCTCACGAAGACCTCCTGAGCACAGTGAAAAAACATAAACTGCAGTGGTATGGGCATGTCTCACGATCATCAGGACTTGCCAAGACAATCCTGCAAGGTACTGTACAAGGAAGAAGAAAGAGAGGCAGGCAGAGAAAGAGGTGGGAAGACAACATTCGAGAGTGGACAGGCTTGACATTGAGTGACTCAATGAGAAAGACAGAAAATCGAGAGGAATGGAGGAAGCTGATTGTTCAGTCTTGTGTGGTGCCCCAATGGTCTACCAGACTACGGGACTGATGATGATGATGATGATGAATTTTTTTACTCTCTCATTCCGCATTTCTGTGCAGTATGTCTGTTATGCATGAGAGGGGAGGGGAGAACAGAAAGCAGAAAGGATTGTGATGAAAATGTGTACCATATTAAATTCATTTAGAAAACAGGGATTATTAATACTTTTCATCATTATTTTCATACGTCACTAGTTACTAATGTGTGGAAATTGATCATTGATCTAGAATCAACTGCAGACACTCACGAGAATGTTTATATATGTGTATTATTGCGCCAAGGGCGGATCACAATTTGATATACCAATAGTACTGGTATATCAAATTGCTTTATACCAACACTTTAAATGCATGTTATTTGTTAATGTATGTGGTATATATATATATATATATATATATATATATATATATATATATATATATGCATGTACCAATAAATGGTTCTCTGCCCACCCAAAATAAATATTAAATAATTATGTCATCACTGTTTTAAGTATTAATATGAATCCACTTGGGAAGTACATAACTGAAGTCTAGTTTTGCACCTGACCCCATCTTGCATAGCTAAATGGATACACATGCAATAGTTTCTTCAGTTAACTGACTTAGTTGGATATAGCATGGTATGGTACATACAATGATGTAATTTTGTGGACCCTGACCTTCATGTTATAGTGGGGTTTCACTGTACACAGCACAATGTTATTTTGTAGTTCCTGACCTTAATGTTATAGCAGAGCTTCACTGTACAAAGCATGCATCATGCCACTTTGTGGACCCCAACCTTTGTGTTATAGCAGAGTTACACTGTATACAGCTTGCATGATGGCAATTTGTGAACCCTGACCTTTATAGCAGAGTTTCACTGTGCACAGCATGTACAATGGCACTTTGTATACAGGGAAGTGATAGGCATAAGAAGTTTTACTCCAGACAGAAAAGTGTCCATGGTGGATGGATGATGAATAGAGAAATGAAAAAATTGCTAAAAATACAGAAACTGAAGAATTGTGAATAGCAAAACACACATCTGCATCACTATAATATTAGCACCAAATTTCACAGAGAAATCTTAAACAATTTTGGAGTTTTGGCATTCAAAAAGTATGGATAATAGATGGATGGAACAAAACATAAAAAAATACTGAAATTGAAGTTGAAGAACTGTGAGAAGCACAAGGCACATAATAGACCACTAATCTTGTATGTACACAACACTTCACAGTAATATGGACCGCTAGTCTTGCATGTGTACCAAATTTCACAGAAATATGGAAATTTCACAGAAATATGGACCACTAGTTTTACATGTGTACCAGGGGGTCCCGATTGGCCGAGTGGTCTAAAGTGCTCTCCGTTATGGATCACTGCCATCTCACCTCTGTCTGTGTGGGTTCGAGTCTAGGATTCGGCGAATGTGGATATGTGAGAAAGCTTGCCAGTAGCTTCTCGTGGGTCAGTGGTTCTTTCCGAGGATTTCCCAATTTCTTCCTCCACCATTAAAACTGGCCGCCATGTATAGCCTATAGTGTGCTGGACAATGGCATTAAGCCCCACAACCACAACAACATGTGTACCAAATTTCATAGAAATATGAACCATTAGTCTTGCATGTGTACCAGATATAATATAAATATGGACCACTAGTCTTGTATGTGTACCAAATTTCATAGAAATATGGACTGCTAGTCTTGCATGTGTACCAAATTTCATAGAAATATGAACCATTAGTCTTGCATGTGTACCAAATTTCATAGAAATATGGACCACTAGTCTTGTATGTGTACCAAATTTCATAGAAATATGGACCACTAGTCTTGCATGTGTACCAAATTTAATATAAATATGGACCACTAGCCTTGTATGTCTACCAAATTTCATAGAAATATGGACCACTAGTCTTGTATGTGTACTGAATTTCATTTAAATATGGACAGCTAGTCTTGTATGTGTACCAAATTTCATAGAAAAATGGTCCACTAGTCTTGTTTGTGTAACAAACTTCATAGAAATATATTGGGCCATCTTTTATGTGAACAAAATTTCATATAAATGCAAACCACTAGTCTTGTATGTGTACCAAATTTTATATAAATACTGACCGGTAGTCTTGTATGTGTACCAAATTTCATATAAATACAGATTGCTAGTCTTGTATATGTATTTTGAATAGTTTTGGAGTTATGCTACAGAAATGATAAACAATCTAAAGATGAAAGTATTAAACAAATTGAAAGTGAATAGCAAAAGGCACATTTACATCACTAATCCAATTAATGTATTAAATTTCTTACCGATGTCTTAAATGGTTTAATCTTAACTTTTGCCCAGGAAACTAAAGTGTGGATAATGAACGGTCGGACAAACAGATTAAAAAAAATACTGAAAATGAGAACTATGATTAGTAAGGGAACACTTACACCATTAGTCTGGTATGTGTATGCTGAAAGATCTAAAATGGTACTGGAGTATGTACTGGAAATTAATGTACTGTATTGCTAATGAATGAATGGATAGACAAAACAAATGAACAACATTACAAATACTGAAAATGAAGAATTGCGAATAAGAAAAGGCATATTTGTACCACTAGTTCAATATGTGTACCAAATTTGACAGAGATATCTGTATCACTAGTCCAATATGTGTACCAAATTTGACAGAGATATCTGTATTACTAGTCCAATATGTGTACCAAATTTGATATAGATATCTGCACCATTATTCCAAACTGTGTACCAAAAACACCTAGAGATATCCAATATGTGTACCAAATTTCAAAGACTTATGTACCACTGGTCTAATATGCATACAAAATTTCACAATGATATCTGCTCCACTAGTCCAATATGTGTACCAAATTTCAGAGATATCTGCACCACTAGTCCAATATTTGTATCAAATTTCAGAGATATCTGCACCACTAGTCCAATTTGTGTACCAAACTTCACAGACATATGTACCACTAGTCCAATATGTGTACCAAATTTCAAGTACATATCTGCACTACTAGTCCAATATGCATACCTAATTTCTGAGAGATATCTGCACTACTAATCCAATATGTGTACAAAATTTCAGACATATCTGCACCACTAATCCAATGTGTACAAAATTTCAGAGAGATATCTGCACCACTAGTCCAGTATGTGTACTAAAAAAACCCTAGAGATATCTGCATTACTAATAGAATATGTGTACCACATTTACAGAGACTGATGTAAAACTAGTCAAATATGTTTACCAAATTTCATGGAGATATGTGCACCACTAGTCCAACATGTGTACCAAATTTCAGAGATATAATCCAGTGTTTCCCTTTACCCTCATTTGCACTTCCGAGACCCCCAGATTTTTAATTTGACCCCCAGTTTTGAAACCAAAGTTTGCTTTTTACTCAGTCTGACCCCCAGTTTTGCCACCAAGGAGGTTTTTGACTCAAAGTCTTGCAACCCTAGGGGATACAAAGGAGATATCTGCATGACTTGTCCAGTATGTGTACCAAATTTCACACTGATATCTGCACCACTTGTCCAATATGTGTACCAAATTCCACAGTCCAATATGTTTAAAAGGAAGAATTAGAAGGAGTTAAAAGTTCACTGAACTATTAGTCTAACATATGCAACAAGTTTAATAGAGATTTCTTGTATGGTTCTGTTGCTTTGCCCTGGAAATTAATGTGTGGATAATAGATGGATGAATTGTCTGTAAAATGGACAAAAGCACAAGAATTGAAACTGATGAATTATTAACAGCAAAAAACACACTTGAACCACTAGTTCACTATGTCTACCAAATTGCATGGTTTGAGAGTTAGGCTCCAGAAACGAATGTGTGGATAATTGATGTATGGCTGGAATGAAAAATGGACAAAAGTAAAAAGTTATTGAAAATGAAGAATTCTGAATAGCAAAAGGCACATCTGTCCCACTCAACCAAGATGGGTACCAATAGCAAAAGGCACATCTAGCCCACTGGTTCAAGATGGGTACCAATAGCAAAAGGTACATCTAGCCCACTGGTTCAAGATGGGTACCAACAGCAAAAGGCACATCTGGCCCACTGATCCAAGGGGTACCAACAGCAAAAGGTACATTTTCCCACTGGTCCAAGATGAGTACTAATATCAAAAGGCACATCTGGGTCCAAGATAGGTACCAATATCAAAAGGTACATTTGGCCCACTGGTCCACAATGGGTACCAACAACAAAAGATACATCTGGCCCACTGTCAAAGATGGGTACCAATATCAAAAGGCACATCTGGCCCTAGTGGTCCAAGATGCATACCAATAGCAAAAGGTACATCTGGCCCATTGGTCCAAGATGGGTACCAGCAACAAAAGGTACATCTGGCCCACTGGTCCAAGATGGGTACCAATAGCAAAAGGTACATCTGGCCCACTGGTCCAAGTTGGGTACCAACAACAAAAGGTACATCTGGCCCACTGATCCATGATGGGTACCAACAACAAAATGTACATCTGGCCCACTGGTCCAAGATGGATACTAATAGCAAAAGGTACATCTGGTCCACTGGTCCAAGATGGATACCAATAGCAAAAGGTACATCTGGCCCACTGGTCCAAGATGGGTACCAAGAACAAAAGGTACATCTGGCCCACTGATCCATGATGGGTACCAACAACAAAATGTACATCTGGTCCACTGGTCCAAGATGGATACCAACAGCAAAAGGTACATCTGGTCCACTGGTCCAAGATGGATACCAATAGCAAAAGGTACATCTGGCCCACTGATCCATGATGGGTACCAACAACAAATGACAAATCTGGCCCACTGTCTAAGATGGGTACCAATAGCAAAAGGTACATCTGGCCCACTGGTCCAAGATGGGTACCAGCAACAAAAGGTACATCTGGCCCACTGGTCCAAGATGGGTACCAATAGCAAAAGGTACATCTGGTCCACTGGTCCAAGATGGGTACCAAGAACAAAAGGTACATCTGGCCCACTAATCCATGATGGATACCAGCAACAAATGACAAATCTGGCCCACTGTCTAAGATGGGTACCAATATCAAAAGGCACATCTGGCCCTAGTGGTCCAAGATGGGTACCAAGAGCAAAAAGGTACATCTGGCCCACTGAACCATGATGGGTACCAATAAGAAGAGACACATCTGGCCCACTGTCTAAGATGGGTACCAATATCAAAAGACACATCTGGCCCACTGTCTAAGATGGGTACCAATATCAAAAGGCACATCTGGCCCTAGTGGTCCAAGATGGGTACCAAGAGCAAAAGACACATCTGGCCCACTGGTCCAAGATGGGTACCAATAGCAAAAGGCACACCTGGTCCACTGGTCGAAAATAGGTATGAAGATTCTTACAGATATTCTGAACAGTTTGAGAGCTATGTTCCAGAAACAAAAATGGTTACTGACTGACAAAGAGACAGATTACAGACAGACAGATACACAAACAGTTGGGTACTGTGATAGTTTTATCTCTCCATATTGCATGCCTGGGGAATAAAAATGAACATGTAGCAAATATTGAAGATTTGAAGTATATAAAATTGTCAACATTTTGTATCTCATAAATATTTTTAAAAATGTTAGTGCCAAAGGGCAAGGATATTTATTATGCTTGTACATTAAAAGACTGGAGGGGACACATTGAGGACAGAATGAAGGGGATACATTAAGGACAGAATGAAGGGGGCACATTAAGGACAGAATCAAGATGCCCCAACTTTCAGTGACAACAGCACATAAAACCATGACCTTATTCATTTCAGTTACGTAAGTATGTAACTGATGAAGCCAAAAACTTGGTAGATGGAGTATGACAAGTCCATGATTGAAGTACTGAATTTTAGATGGAGTATGACAAGTCCATGATTGAAGTACTGAATTTTAGATGGAGTATGACAAGTCCATGATTGAAGTACTGAATTTTAGATGGAGTATGACAAGTTCATGATTGAAGTACTGAATTTTAGATGGAGTATGACAAGTCCATGATTGAAGTACTGAATTTTAGATGGAGTATGACAAGTCCATGATTGAAGTACTGAATTTTAGATGGAGTATGACAAGTCCATGATTGAAGTACTGAATTTGCTGTAAAGCATGACCTTGACATAATGGTCAAAAGACTGAGTGAGAATGTCACTGAATGAAGTGCTTTAGCTTCATAATGATTTATCTTGAGCGTGAAGAAAATCAATCAAGGAATTTACGGAATATAAGCTAAGAAAAAACCTTAAGCAAAACCTTTATACAACCTTTTCTATGCCTGTGACCCTGAAACCATGGTAATGGGACAAGCACATGCATCATGGAATAAATCATCTTATCTTCACAACTAATCACCCCATGAATGAAGACAGTCCATCAAGGCATTAAGAAATATAAGAAATGTAAAAGAAACTTTAACTAAAACTTTAACTCAAATTTGCTCCGACTGTGACCTTAACCAATGGGGCAAGCATGGGTGTCATAGCTCAGTAATGATACAGGACAAGTATGCTGAGAATCAATCAGAGAGTTTAAGATATATATGGAAACAAAAGACTTCAACCAAAACTTTAACAAAGAAGTTGACACAGCTATGGCCAGTGGAAAGTTACTGCCATGTGCTGCTTCCCATTAACATGAACTTGACAATAAAAACTGCCCAGTGCTATAAAACAACTGGATCAAAATAACTTGATATACTTTTTAAAATTCTTTCTTAATGCACACACAAAGAAGATTATGTCTAAAACGCTGAGAAAAATTGACAATTGTCGCCATAAAAGTCAATGCAAAAACATACCTTATTGCAGATGTGGCAAAAACCTGGCCATTTGAGCCCACTGATAAAACAACTACTGATGCTACAACCACTAGGAAGTCTGGAAAGTAAGAAAAAGAAATAGAAAAATGTATTGTTCCCACTGAAAGGAAAATAGAAAAAGCGTTAAAAAATACACAACTACTGAAGGATAAATAGTGCATAACTTTATAGAAACAAAATTGGGGTATTCTTGATATGTTGCTGTTTGTGCCATATTAATTGCAATAACAATACTGCAATATATATATATATATATATATATATATATATATATATATATATATATATATATATATATATATATATATATATATATATATATATATATATGAACAATGTTAATGTAATGTACACAGAATATTGTTAAAATTTCATGTATGTAATCAGATGAACTTAATGGATTTGAAGATTTGTTCAATTTTGTTACAAATACTATCAATCTTTTATTTGGTACATTTTGTCATATAATGGCTAGTTTGAACAATGACATAAATCACACACTATTCATTTGTTCAAATGGGAGAAAAGCATAGTAGAGGAACCAGTCTAATGATTAATGTCATATAGATGAATAAATATAGACACAAAAAAGAACAGCACTGAAATCTTTTATACTTTTCACTGAAAAGACACAGCTCTTCAATTTTCTTTCTTTTCTCAACTTTAATTCATGTATATCAAACACTACTAAATCAATTGTGATGCCATATGTACTGGCATTCTGGTATTCTGACATTAGTACAGATATCAATGCAGTATTTCATTGCAGAAAATATCATGGTGCCAATAAGTATTTCTGAATCATTACATCTCTACAGTATACAGAGTAAAAATAGATTTATATACATACCTATGATTGAGATAGGTTTCCTTACAAATCGAAAGCGACCTCTCACTCCTATATATTTGCTGCGGCACCCTGCTGACCATAATCTCACTGCATATTCTACACCAAAAAATACTACTAAAACTATCTCCTGAAATGTGAAAAGAAAACAAGTTTCAACTTTATGTTTAGTTTTCTTTAGCTCAAATAAAATGTATTAATTTAGAAAACCAATCTTCACTGACAAAAGAAACATTAATCAGCACATAGTACTGACCCATGAACTGTATTGATCTTTAACTTTCTGTACCTTTAAATTTGAACACTATTGTGCCATAGCAGTTATATTCTAATGTTTGTCCTTTAATTTTTATTACAAATTAAGATCAGGCAGATATTTGCATTTTAAATCACCTGAAAATTATAACTGACATTATATAAGCTGTAATATATACTTTGTATTCACATAGTCTCAGATTTATTGCAGTTGAATGAGATATTATATACATGACATTTTATAATATTTGTAGGTAGTATGTAACATTGTTGATTATCCTACAAACTTGAGGATGTAACATAGAATAGGCCATATGAGCCCTGCTGCATATTGTAAGAAAGGACTAATTGTGTCAACATTTTCCTGTATATTGTACTACTACTACTACTAATTACTTTATTTAGAGAGGGCAACAGTTAGCTGCATGGAACTAATCCTCCTTGTTGTAATCTATTATATGCATATTTATATTCAAAATACATGTACATAGTCACACACACACACACACACACACACACACACACACACACACACACACACACACACAAAACATTGATAATAAACTATATTTACATATGGACATAATGAACAGAAAATTTTAATAAACATGCTCCAACTAGGTACGTTGTGTATATACAGTACAAAAGTAGTGAGACAACAAATTGGAAGGTTAGTGAATTTATACTACTATAAGTTGTAATGTATTTGTCAAATTGAACAGGTTCCACATTTCATCCATTGAATTAGATTATATATAATTAAATAAATGTATATGTGTACTTTCTCTAATTTCCTTTGGAATTCTGTTCCATGTTAGTGATCCTGAATGTTGAAAACTTTTCTTATAGCATTCTTTATTTACTTTTGGGATGGTGAGTGGCTTGCTGAATTTGATCTAAAATTGGGAGTGTTGCCTTGTTTTCTAGCATGAAATAGTTCAATGAGATATAATGGGGCCATCTTGTTTGAAACTTTGTGTATAAGTCTAGTCTTCCTCAAACATACTCATTCACTTACTGTTAACATTTTAATATCATTCATTGAGTCTGAAAACTATTTTTTTCAAGCGAAATAATTTGTACATATTCTTGTCACAAGTGTTTCCCCAGACAGCATTACACTAGTCTATCTATGGCTGTATATAGCATTTGTAATATATATAACCTATGTTTAGTTCATATACATGGCCTTATCTTGCTAACTAACCACAGACATGAACTAATTTTATGACAAATAACTTGAAGATGTTCATTCCATTGCAAAATTGTTGCAAATTATCACCCCAAGGATTTTGTCATGGGTAACCATTTTGCAGAGAAATTTAATTCAACTTAAGATTCAAGTTTTTTTTTTTGTAAGAGAGGACTAATTGTGTTAATCTTTTTGCCCTGGGATTTGATCTTTATTACTATATGAATACCAACAAGCAGGTTTAGGACTTTTGAAAAAGTGCAATTTATATCAAAATCTAAAATTTTATTTTAATGATTTTACTAATTTTTGTCTACATCTTTGTTTTGATAATTGGTTTTGGATACCTAAAACTTCCTTGTACTGTAGAGTCAGGATTGCGTGAATGTGCCATTAAAGCCTTATAATACAACATTGCTGTGCTGAAGGTATCTACCAAATTCACCAATGCCATGTCTCTCCTGTGACATGTATACACTCAAAAGTAAGCCCACTGTAACATTCATAATGTTTTGTAAAAGAGTCAACAATTTTTGTGTGTGGTCCCAGTGGATTGAAAACTTAGCTCAGTTAATAAATCATACAATAAATATATAAAAAGAATATTTACAGATTTTATTTCTTAAAGCAATGTTCAGTCATTCTGTTAAAATCAGTTACTCCTAAAAATTCATTTCAAAACCTTGAATTTTCTAAAATGTATATGAATCAGTCACTAATCACATTAATGCAGAACAGCAATACATCACATTGATCCAGTATTGCCTTGTACCTGATGATTGGCTGCACAAGTTTATGGTAATTCCCAATTCAACAAGACTACTACAAGCACCACACTACATGCCCTCCTTGTGTTTAATAGTACTTGATGCAGACACTTAACACACTGAAACTAATACTTTCTTATCAGGCTTAACATGAACATAACCTCTGACCTTTAAGCTCCCAGAATCTATAAGTTTCTCAAGAAAATGATTGAAGCTGACTACTATAATTATCTTTCCTATAATGTGGCAGACATGGGAGTGAATCATTGCACTCCAAAGCTGACCGGAATGAAGCTCAACACCTCAACACCATAAAGCATGGAGAAGTGGAACAAGTGCCTCCTTAGCATCTGAGGTATGTAATAGCTGACATGTTGTCCATGATGACCATAATGCAAATGTGTCATATGAGAGTGAATCACAAACCCCTTGTAGTGTGCATGACAAACAGTATGCATTTCAACCACAGTCCCTGAAGGACTACCCACTTTGACTCTAGGTAAGCATCCCAGCCTGAAAAATCTGAGCGATCAGCATACAAAGTAGTGAGGTTCTGGGGTATGTATCAGAACTCAGGTCATAATCCTGTGCAGGCCTGGCATGTGGTGTTTTTCTTGTGTGTGTGATGAATGTTTGGCACCTTTCCAAATTTTATTTTCTGCGAATAAATTGTGAATAAAATGAACAGGAAATGAAAAGGCGCCTGTGTGCACTTCACACATGCAACCAGCCAGGTCTGATCCTGTGCCAATTTACCCAACAGCTGAGGTGGTAATGAAATTTGGATCCCATTGGTGACAGAAAGATGGGGACATGCAGGTAAGCATCCTGAGTGTCTATGGAGACTGCCTAGTCATTGAGTCTTATGATAATCCCAACTGAGGCTGACGTCTCCATCCTGCTCCTCCCAAATAAACTTGTTCAATGAGGAAAAGTAACATTTTCCAGCTCTTTTTGAAACCAGAAAGATCCATGGACAGAACCCTGGGGTTTGAATGTTTAACACCCTCTCTACTGCCCCTTCCATTAGAATGGTATATACCTCTTCTCTAAAAGATTCCAGATTGGTCTGATGAAAAGAAATAGGGGGCCTTGACAGAAGTGGAGTAATCCTCTCTTGTTGTAGAGAGGACACATGCATGATCTGTTAGGTCCAACCAGACCTTTAGAAAGTACCTGCTGTGAAGTTTGAAAGAGGGGATTAGACAGGATAGGTAAGTGGAGGAGGAGTCGATAGGCTTTCTACTATGGCCTTTATAGCTGCCTCATTTACCAAAAAAGGGTGAGAAGGTGTTTAAAAGAGTCTGGCAGTTCTACTGGACTCCCTGCTTAAAGTATTTTGAAAGGGGAACCATAAACATCTAATTTTTTTTATGGCAGATCAGCATCATGTGTATAAAACTTACAATTTCTTTGGTAAAGGATGCTCTGTGTCAAATTTTGGTCAAAATGGCTCAGCTGTTTTGAGACGTTCTTTCAATTAATTTTTTTATTTTGAAAACATTTTAAAACAAGCAGCCTAATTTTTATAAATTAATAAAAAGCTTTATTTGCCAGAATGCCTTCTATTAAAGAAGGTCAAATTCTGTTCAGTGGTTTGTGAGAAGTTGTTTTAAAGTTTTATATTTTTTTGTAATGCCAACCATATTTCATGGCAGATTGGTATGTTTGTTGGCAGATGAACATCACTTGCAATTCAATTCAGTTGATTGGTAAAAAATCTTATAGGATTATCACCAAAAAAAACCAATAAATGTTTTCAACGTTAAACATCTAGTAAATAATATCACATGACTGGTGACACATTAGCCTTACAGACTTAGAAAAAACTTATCTTGTTGATTATAAACTTTTCCACTAAGCATTATTGTCTATTAAGTTCTTTGTTCTACATACAAGAGCTGATCCTTAGCTTAACAAGAGTAATAACTTCTTCTTATCCAGGATTTTTCATTAGCTGAGAGTTTTTTTAGTGAATGTGAAGCTTTACATTTTCTTTAACTCCAAAGTTCATTACCGTTTAAAAAAAGTATTACTGTCACCAAAAATATTGCTCTTCTAGAATTCTCCATTTGGCTTTTGAAGTTTGATCAATAGCAAATATTAGTCTAGTACTTAAACTGACACTTGATTTTAGAGCACTTAAAGCTGAGCTCTCATGGCATAATTGATGGATGGGTTTGACATATTGTTCAGTCATTGTCAGGTCAAGCTGTGCATTCACATATTTAATATAAAAGCTTTCCTGATATAATTTTAAAATTTTTTTATATACATAAATTTACAAGACCTTCAACCCTTAATGCTTTCTTTCATATTTAGCCTAGTACTGTACTGTGTTTTCTGAGAATAAGCCATTTAAAAGTTTTCTAATTTTAGTAAATGTTGTTTATTTTATGGTGGATTTAGCATTATTTGTGAATTTAGCATCATTTGTAAATCTGAAAGACCTTCATGCACAAATGCTTTCTGTCAAATTAGGTCAAGAAGTTCTGAAGAGATCACATGAAACTTTTCTGTTTTTAATAACAGTGGACACATTTGACAGTGTATCAGCATGTACAAAACTTAAAAATCCCTTTTAAGCCAGAGTGTTTTCTTACTACTTTTGTCAAATATAGAAGAAGAAAATAAATAGTTTTCGAGAAGATGCTGTTTACAGTTGTTTTTTTTTCTAGTTGTACTAATGGCAGCCATATTTGACACAAATTGATATTGTTTGCATAAATTTGAAAAGCCTTGATGGAAGAATGCTTTCTGTCAAATTTAACCAAATTTAATGCATTTTCTATTTGTAGTAATGGTGGCCATATTTGACAGCAGAATGGCATCATCTGTATAACTTTTAAGATCTTTATGTTAGATTGCTCTATGTCAAGGTTGGCTGTTCAAAATGGTCCAATTTTTGAGAATCTGAAAACTGATAAATGTCAACAGCTAAGAGATTACAAATAATGCACAATCAGTGAATATAAACAATGCACAATCAGTGAATATAAACAATGCACAATCAGTGAATATAAACAATGCACAATCAGCAAAGAACCATGCCTTAACATAGCAAAAATGGGGACAAGTCTTAAAATGCTAACAAGATAACTCCATTTTTAACAGGACACATTGTATAGTTATGATATATAAGCAGACCAAGTTTCATGAAGATAGCTCAAAAGGTTAAGAAAATATGAAATAAATAGCATCCACACTGCGCTCAAATTCTGGGGTTAAGTGACCTCTCCCAGGCCTGAAGAGGGCAATGTGGTTGGAAAATATGGTAAACAAAGTGTAGTAAACATTTACAGTTTACAACAGCAACTTAAACAGACATTTTACTAAACCTCAGTGTCAAATCATATAAAAGAAATACTTATTAATCTTTATGAAAATGTTAAAATATTTCTTCTTCTTTACAAACAAAATTGGTGTTTGACCATATGTACTCGCTTATAAGGCAAGTACAACTGCAAACCACACAGACTAAGATCTGCCATCGCATAATGCACTGGCAGGTCTAGGTCTGTACATTTTATTAGGAGTAATCAGTTGAACAAACAACAGAGACCCTGATCTGCAGGTGCATTATGCTACAGCAGAACAGGATCTTTGTTGTTTGCAGTTTGACTTACAAGCGAGTATATACAGCTCTACACTATTTTCTACAGGTACCATTATGTAAGTCCTTTCATAATATTTTTACAATAAAAAAAATAATATTATAAATATAAAATAAAAATAAAAAATATTGTTTATATATAAATATATTTTTACAAGACCGCTCCGGTGGCCTAGTGGTTAGAGCATCCGCCTCGGATGTGGGATGTCGTGGGTTCGATCCCTGGCCGAGTCATATCAAAGACTTTAAAAAATGGTACTAACAGCTGCTTCGCTTGGTGCTCAGCATTAAGAGGCTAGTGTTAGGACTGGTCGGCCTTGTGTCAGGATAATGTGAATGGGTGGGACATCATGCTACATGTCTGCGGCATGATGCCCCAGTGCTAGACATCACTATAAACTGCCACACTGCAGACATTGTAGTGATATGACTGAAATATTTTAAAAGCTACGTTAAAAATCCAAAATCACACACACACACACACACACACACACACTATTTTTACAGGATGAAAATACATGTATGTATTAACTTTTTTTAACTTTCACTAGAAGTAAAAAAATAAGCTGGTTATATTAATAATATGCAAGGATGTTAGAAAACAACAGATGATAAGTATAGGTTCTTTTTCAGTAGTACTTCTCTGTCTAGTCCATCTTCACAACTAGAGTGGACATATAAAAAAAAAATCAGCTTTTGCATTATGCACTGTATATACAATGAATAAGTTTCAAATCAGGTCCTTAGCAATAACACGTTTGATTACAGTGGCTATTTGAATTCTTACCATCCAAAATAGTGTTTCATTGGCAAATTCGGAGTACTGGTCTATTGTGGAAAGCACACTGAATATCAGGCAGATTAGCACCATCATGAAACTGTAGAAGAAAAAAGAAATTGGGTCAATGGTCTTTTATGAATGATTGATATGAATGACAACAGTCACTAATGTATATTCAGGCCATCACTACTGACCATTTACACAGCTACTAACTAATATGACATTGTCAACAGGTTTGCATTGTTAACAATGGGAAACCTGTTAAAAGGTTTGCTGACTATCAGAGACCTTCAAGCAGAACTACAAGCTCAAACAGGGAAGGAATTTTAAACTGTTTATTCAGCAATGCATTTTATACTAAATTTCTCTTCTCTTCTTTTATATCTTTTCAGATCTTATCCTTTGTCTTTTGCTGTTATATAATTCAAGCAATTTCAAAGCCATGTTCAATAATGTGCTTTACTTAAATATAATTCCTCTTCTACTTTCAAATTATTGTCCTTTCTTTATTGCAATAAAAATCATGACAGTTCACATGGATTGGTGTGAAATATGCTAAATGCTTCCTTGATACATGGAAGAAAAAGTGTAAAGAATTTTTTTAACTTTCCCATTTAAAGATGTTGGATGTGAATTTGTTTTCATCATAAAAAATCTTAACCTTCTGGGTTGGAAAAGTTACATTGTCAAGGCAACAATAAACAGGTTTTGTTGTAGGTATCATTAGCAACAATGACATAAAAAGTTTATTTCAGTCCAAAGTATTATGCAAGCTGAGGACAGGTTGACAAAACAACTCAGAATTTTATCATTTTATGCAGCATCAATTGTTGTCAAACTGTACTGGATAGCATATGACAAATTATAATAAAACCGCTCCGGTGGCCTAGTGGTTAGAGCATCCGCCTCAGATGTGGGAGGTTGTGGGTTCGAACCCAGGCTGAGTCATACCAAAGACTTTAAAAAATGGTACAACAGCTGCCTTGCTTGGCGCTCAGCATTAAGAGGTTAGTGTTAGGACTGGTTGGCCTGGTGTCAGGATAATGTGAGTGGGTGGGACATCATGCCACATTTCTGCGGCATGATGCTCCAGTGCTAGACATCACTATAAACTGTCACACTGCAGACATCGTAGCAATATGACTGAAAAGTTTTTAAAGCTACATTAAAAATCTAAATCACACACACACACAAATTATAATAAACTGTACTGGATACTGGTATCATGTTAAAAATAATAACTGTCCTAGATAGCAGATGACAAATTATAATAAACTGTACTGGATAGCAGATGACAAATTATAATAAACTGTACTGGACAGCAGATGACAAATTATATGTACTGGATAGCAGATGACAAATTATAACAAACTATACTGGACAGCAGATGACAAATTACACTGTATAATAAACTACTGGATAGCATATGACAAAATTACAATAAACTGTACTGGATAGCAGATGATAAATTATAATAAACTGAACTGGATAGCAGATGACAAATTATATGTACTGGATAGCAGATGACAAATTATAATAAACTGAACTGGATAGCAGATGACAAATTATAATAAACTGTACTGGACAGCAGATGACAAATTATATGTACTGGATAGCAGATGATAAATTATAATAACTGTACTGGATAGCAGATGACAAATTATAATAAACTGTACTGGACAGCAGATGACAAATTACACTGTATAATAAACACTGTATAATAAACTACTGGATAGCATATGACAAAATTATAATAAGCTGTACTGGATAGAAGATGATAAATTACAATAAACTGAACTGGATAGCAGATGACAAATTATATGCACTGGATAGCAGATGACAAATTATAATAAACTGTACTGGATAGCAGATGACAAATTACACTGTATAATAAACTACTGGATAGCATATGACAAAATTATAATAAACTGTACTGGATAGCAGATGTCAAATTATAATAAACTGTACTGGACAGCAGATGACAAATTATATGTACTGGATAGCAGATGATAAATTATAATAAACTGTACTGGATAGCAGATGACAAATTATAATAAACTGTCCTATATATCATATGATAAATTATGATCAACAATAATACTAAAACATGAATTATGTAGCACAGATGCATCATCCTGTGCTCCCTACAGTTAGTTCCCCCCTTCCCCCCTCCACAAGTGTCCCCACTTTCAGAGTCTACTCTAAAACTAAAAATCTGGCAGGAGATTCTCCACTGCATTTGAAAAAAGAGAACATTTACTGAATATAGGAGGGATTTAATAAAGAAATAAAGGTAGGTTTAAAATATAATGTGTGATTTTCACACATTTGGTTATTTTTCTATTTTTAATAGAAATTACCATGAATCCAGTAACTGCACATCCCAGAATAGACCCTGAACCCTCTTAAACTCCATCCTAGAATAGACCCTGAACCCTCTCAAACTCCATCACAGAATAGACTCAGAATCCTCTCAAACTCCACACCGTAATAGTCCCTAAACCCTCTCAAGCTTTACACAGGAACAGACCATGAACCCTCTCAAACTCCATCCCAGAATAGACCCTGAAACTTCTCAAACTCAATCTCAGAATAGACCCTGAACCCTTTGAAACTCAACCTCAGAATAGACCCTGAACCCTCTTGATCTCCACTCCAGAAAATGACAAATCAAATTCCACAAAGTGCTGTGTCCATCTAAAGACCACCTTGAATCATATTAAAAGTTGCAAGTTGGGTTTATTCTCAAACCTGGCCTTGTTGTATGGGAATCAAATGGTCAAACATTTAGTGTACTGTGCTGCACTATTCATTAAGTTGCAGGCATTATAGCATTGTGAGAACTATTAATCTTTCAAATCAAGTAATTTACCTTTTAGATGAATTATCTTCATAATAACAGCAATCCAAGTAATCTTAAGAGGGCATATCACATTTTATTTAAAGAAAAATCCATTCAAGAACCAGAGTCATGTTCTGGAATTTAGTGTCTGATCCTTCATTGTCATTAGTACAAAAATCTACACCTGTACACATAGCAGTTATAAATCAATGGATCAATTTCACTTGAAAATGTTCATTTTAAATAATGACTGAGCCATAAATTTTTTCTCATTTTATGTATATTTTATATTATTTGAATCCACATATATTGTAATGTAATTATTTATGTGATTTGTTTGATGCTGAAGGTTTTTGTACATGCCATCAACCATATAAATAGGGATTCATTCATGCCTTCTGATAGTCTATTAAAATTCAGTTTGACCAGAACAGCAATTGCATGCCAGTTTGTGTTCTTAAAGTCACTACACCTTCTTGCAATTTTGGCTATCAATTTGAAATTCTGGATACCAAGAAAGAAACTTTAAAACTATCCCTTGAATAAACTATGACGATGTGGTTGTTAGAATTGATAAACAGGAAGCTGAATGACATTTTGAATGGGATATTATCAGAAACTTTTGCCAGTTATGAACAGGGCAACATATACCAAATCATGGACACATTTCTATTCTGTGCTAAAACAGTATAATGAATGTTTTATTCACATTTAATAAATTTTCTAGACAGCTAATTTTAACAGCAACCAAACATCACATTAATAAACAGTATTGAACTTTTATCTGTTTATCTGAACAATTTATTTAACGAGCAATTTTATGCCATTGGGACAATAAAAAAGGAAGAATACAAGAAGCCTGTGTGGTCCTAAAACTCACCAAGATAGCTGGGTAGAACTTGGAGCCATCTTTACCAGGAAGCTTTCCATCAAATTTATTTAAATTCTATTAAGTTGTTTTTTTTTAAATAATTTATTTACAGGTTTTTTCTATTTTTAGTAATAGTAGCCATGTTAATGGCATTGTTTAAACAAATTTGAAAGAACTTTATGCTATGACACTATCTGTCAGATTTGGTGATATTGTGTTCAGTGGTTTGTAAGAATAAGTCTTTTAATTCTTGTCCTGTTTTTATTAATGGTGTCCATATCTAATGGTAGATTCACATAATTTTGACAAAGTTGAAAGAACTTCATGCCAGGATGCCTTTCATTGAATTTAGTTGAATGTGTTGGATGAGTACAACTCATTTCAAGTTGCTCTATTTAAAATAGTGGCAACCATATCTGACAACAGATTAGCATCACATGAAACAATTTAAAGGTTTCATGCCAGAAATTTTTCTGTAAAATTTGGCCACATTCTGTTGTGCAGTTCATGAAAAGCAATTGTTTAATGTTTTTTTTATTTTAGCAGTGTCAGGCATATTTAATTGCAGTTTGGCATTAATTGAATACATTTTAAACTGCCTTATAACAAGATGGGCAATGGCTGACATATTACAAAGGACCACACCATAAGCTCACTTCATCTTATGACCAGATGAGGTTTAAAAAGTGGTCTCTGGGTAACCCAAATCTGGAACCCTCTAGGTTAACC
This sequence comes from Megalonaias nervosa, assembly GCA_016617855.1. Classification (NCBI taxonomy): domain Eukaryota; kingdom Metazoa; phylum Mollusca; class Bivalvia; order Unionida; family Unionidae; genus Megalonaias; species Megalonaias nervosa. The sequence goes on along the minus strand of JAECUM010021692.1, from coordinate 27,987 downwards.
TCCAGCGGAGCCTTTCTTGGCTAACCCACATTGGAGGGTAGGGGCCACTTATTGGTAACCCTGTGGTGGCCCCTCTTAGTTGATTCAACTGTAGGAACCTCTTTTGGGTGCCACTGAGATGGGGAGGGGGCATCTCTTAAGAGCCATGTGGGGAGTGGCCTTCTCTTACATGAGCAATGAGGTTATTCTCTCACATTGGTGACCCTTGTTTGGGTAGGGCTCTTTAGATAAAACTATGATTGGGGGTGGGGTGCTCTCTTGGGTGACCCCTCCTTGAGAAGGCCAATTTTGGGTCTCCTATTAAGTCCTTCAAAAGATACTGCATGGTAAATGAAGGACAAAATTCAGTCAAGCAGGGATTATAACTCCAGAAATTAGTCAGAAAACAGACAATGCCAAATATGATTAAATGAAGTCTTTCAAAATTTTCTGAGTGGGAAAAAATTGATGGGCAAAGTTTTAGGTCCAACACTTAGTTCAGACATTTTTCTGCAAACATTTTGCTAGAAAACAAAATAAAAGGTTGATCTAGGTCTTCCTAGAAAGGCTGGGAGGTCAGGAGTGGGGGTATGGTTGCTCACTTTTGAGCAGGAGTATATTATCAAAAACTAATTTTGTGTTGTAAAATTTATGACTGGATTGATACTGTAAGTTTCTATCACTGTATTAATGTTGTAGAAAGTCTACTCTCTTATTCACAATCAGAATAAAAATGTTTAATATTACTGCATGTCTTTACACTGTATCACATAATATTAGTAAGCATCATAAATGTCATTTTGGTGAAGAAATAAATTTGCAAAATATTATTCACAATAAAATGATACAAGATATCAACATAAAGGTATTTTGGAGCAAATCTGAGTTGCATGTGTTCTGACTTTATGGGATATGCAAGCAAATCTGAGTTGCATGTGTTCTGACTTTTTGGGATATGAAAGCAAATCTGAGTTGCATCTGTTCTGACTTTATGGGATATAAAGCAAATCTGAGTTACATGTGTTCTGACTTTATGGGATATGAAAGCAAATCTGAGTTACATGTGTTCTGACTTTATGGGATATGAAAACAAATCTTAGTTGCATGTGTTCTGACTTTATGGGACATGAAAGCAAATCTGAGTTACATGTGTTCTGACTTTATGGGATAGGGATATGGGATATGAATATGGGATATGAAAGCAAATCTGAGTTACATGTGTTCTGACTTTATGGGATATGAAAGCAAATCTGAGTTACATGTATGCTGACATTTTGGGATATGAAAGCAAATCTGAGTTGCATGTGTTCTGACTTTTTGGGATATGAAAGCAAATCTGAGTTGCATGTATGCTGACATTTTGGGATATGAAAGCAAATATGAGTTGTATGTATGCTGACTTTATGGGATATGAAAGCAAATATGAGTTGTATGTATGCTGACTTTATGGGACATGAAAGCAAATCTGAGTTGCATGTGTTCTGACTTTTTGGGATATGAAAGCAAATCTGAGTTGCATGTATGATGACTTTTGGGATATGAAAGCAAATATGAGTTGTATGTATGCTGACTTTTTGGGATATGAAAGCAAATCTGAGTTGCATGTATGCTGACTTTTTGGGATATGAAAGCAAATATGAGTTGTATGTATGCTGACTTTATGGGACATGAAAGCAAATCTGAGTTGCATGTGTTCTGACTTTATGGGACATGAAAGCAAATCTGAGTTACATGTATGCTGACTTTTTGGGATATGAAAGCAAATCTGAGTTGCATGTCTGCTGACTTTTTGGGATATGAAAGCAAATCTGAGTTGCATGTCTGCTGACTTTTTGGGATATGAAAGCAAATCTGAGTTACATGTATGCTGACTTTATGGGACATGAAAGCAAATCTGAGTTGCATGTGTTCTGACTTTATGGGATATGAATATGGGATATGAAAACAAATCTGAGTTGCATGTGTTCTGACTTTATGGGACATGAAAGCAAATCTGAGTTACATGTATGCTGACTTTTTGGGATATGAAAGCAAATCTGAGTTACATGTATGCTGACTTTTTGGGATATGAAAGCAAATCTGAGTTGCATGTATGCTGACTTTTTGGGATATGAAAGCAAATCTGAGTTGCATGTGTTCTGACTTTATGGGATATGAAAGCAATTCTGAGTTGCATGTATGCTGATATGAAAAACATTTAAAGGCCAAAATAAATTAAGTGACACCATTCTTAGCAGACACCTCCATGAAAAGAACACCAACTCTTAAAGGACCTTGTTTATGGGTCAGCTTAGAAAATTTTTGCATCACTATTATCTCCATACACCTGTCCACAGAGGACAATCTTTGGTTTACTGAATATCCCTTATGCATGTTTCAGTGAACAGCATCTAGTGTATGCCTGCTGTGAAGGGTTTAATGACACATCAGCACAATCATGGCTAAGCAAAATTTCAGGCACTTAACAAAGGCCACAGCTACAAAAAATACTAAAATCTCTGTTTTGATAAACCCTTCTGCAAAAAGAAACATTAAAAAGTAAAGATAAAAATATCCTCTTCATAGTATACCATATCAAAAAAAAAGTTAAGAAAGTTTTATAGAACCCTTAAAAGACAGATTCAAAGTTTTGAGTTTCTCAAAAATGTAAACTACGTTCATGTGGAAAAGTTCAAGACTATTTTGGGTGATTCATCACCAACAAAGAGTCACTCAAACTGACTGATGCTGTATGGAACAAGAAGAGAATTTCCAGAAATCATCTCTAATATTCTTCTGCAATAACAAGAATTTCAACTAGCTGCTGTAGTGGACATATTAGCCGTCAACTTGGCACCTTTTTTTTATATGGGATTAGGTAGACATTATTAGAAGTATTTTCTTGAAGACCCCATATCAATATTGCCATCCATTCTGAGGAAGTAGTGACATCAACATTTTCATGACAGCCATTGTGGCAGCCATATTAGATATCCAGTTGGCATTATTTTCATTTAAGACCAACTAGATATCATATTGGGTGAAATCACCATATTAATATAACACCTATTGGGACGGGAAGGGATAACAATATTTTTAAGAGGGGTATTATGGTGGCCATACTCATGGTCAGTTTGAATCATTTTCATTTAGGACCAATTAGACACCATCATTTAGCCATACTGGATGCCACCTCAGTACCATTTTCATTTAGGTCCAACTAGAACAAGAAGTCATTAGGTGAAAATTCCTTGTTGATATGACTATCCATCTACAGGGTGTAGTGATAATATGAGGTTTAAGATGGCACTTGTAGTGGATATATTGGAGGCCAGATCAGAACAATTTTCATTTGGGATCAACTGGACATTGTAAGAAGTCTTCTAGTAAAAACCCACATCAATATGACTTTTCAATCAGGAAGAGTAGCAACAATAAGATCTTCAATGTGGCTACATGAGTGTCCATACTGGATACCAGATCTGCACCATTTTCATTTTGAATCAACCAGATAGCATGTCTTTTAATGAAAACCCCATGTTAATATGACCATTAAATGAAGTAGCGAAAAGATTTTCTAGATGGTTGCCATGGTGACCATATTGAATATCTGAGTGGCATCATTTACATTTAAGACCAACTAGACATAAGAGAAAATCTTTTAGTGAAATATGTATGTAGTAGTGTTTTATGGAGCCTCAGCACAAAAGTAGCCATCTGGTGGCAACTAAAGGTAAAACTAAACAATGTAAAAATGATTTTCCAAAACATTCAAAAAGAGAAATCCTTCAAAATATATATAATGTCAAATAAACAAGATAAGAAGCCCATGTCAGTATCATGAGTAGCAAATAAAAGAATTTCAAGATGGCTGCTGTGATAGCCATATTAGGCTAAGATCAGCACCATTTTAATTTAGGACCAACCTGACATCATAAGAAGTCTTCTGATAAAAACTCTATGACAATACAAGTGTTGTGATAACAAGATTTTCAACATGACTGCTGTGATGTCCATGCTGAATATCAGATTTGGCATCGTTTTCATTTAGGACCAACTTGACATCATTCAAAGTCTTTCAGTGAAAATCTCAAGTTGATATGACCATACATTCCAAAGTAATAATAACAATATTTTTTTTTAAGTTGACTGCTGTGGCAGCCACTTCTGACTACAGATATCACCATTTTTATTTAGGACCAACTAGACCTTGGGATGAATGTGTGCATAAAGTTTCATGGCATTCCTCCAAGTAGTTTAGGAGAGGAAGTGGCAATAACAACTTTTGCTAATGGACAGATGTCAGACAACAGACAACAGCCATTTTATAAGATGAATTCTGGTCTGTAACCAGTAAAACTTAAAATGAAATGAGCTTTAAAGAGGTTTTAAGTAATTCAAATATGGATGTAAAAATTTCTGCATACAAGCAGAATGTTTTTTCTGGTAACTAGCTTGAAATGGTGTTGTTGGTGTTGCAAAGGTGGCTGCCTTCTTGTCTCCAGTTTTCAAAGTGTTTATACAAGATGGAGTAACGACAGCCATTTGTGGTGCTAATTTCATTGAATTTACTCCGAAAAACTAGAGGATTGGGAGAAGAATTTTTCATTTAGCAAGATAAAACGTTAGTTTTGGACATTTGAATAACCAAGGAGGTGATGTAGAAGCATACATTATTTTCCAACTTGATAGTTAAAGCTTCAAAGTGAAGGTGAATTATTCAGATAAATATAATTTCACTATCATTCTCCCTGAATTGAATCTCCTTGTGTTCTCCAAATTCACTGGGGTCCATTCTCAAAAATTGTGGACATGGTGAATCACACTGGAAGAAATCTGCTCTTGAAAGCAATTACTGAGGGGCATTATGGAACTTAAAGATGGTAGTAAACCAATCACATAGTAAACCAGAGACATAGATAGCTTGTAATTTAAACTGCCATTGGCAGTTTGCATCAAAAAGCATCCAGTATCAGGAGAAGAAAAAAGTTTGATTGCCCTTTATTAATGAGGAATAGAAGCACAGTACCTGTCAAGGGCTATCACAATATCTGTCCCTTTTCTAATTTCCATTCTGTTGGATAACACCCAGAACAAATGCAATCAATTGTGGAGCAACACAAAAGAGAAAGATCAATGGTATTGAAATTCTATCCTTATAATATGCCACTCTTAAAGAAAATTAGTAGTTCTTGAGCCATAATTTTGTGTCTATGACCCTAAAAGCATACAAGAGTATGCACAGAACATGTTGTACATGTGACCAAGTTAAGCTATGCCTCATCTTTATTGGACTTTCAAATACTTTAGCACAAAACTTAGTGACTATCAAAAGTACTTGATCACCAGACTCCTGATTTCTTTGTACAGAATGTTGTGTGTGTGTGTGTGTGTGTGTGTGTGTGTGTGTGTGTGTTTGTGTGTGTGTGTGTAATAATAATAATGTGGACTTAGTACAGTGCCTAGACTTTAGAAGCTCTAAGTGATTTGCAATATAAGATAAAAAAACCCATACAATGACAAGATTACAAAAACAAACACCATGAAATTACAAAACAAAAACATGCTGACATTGATTGAGCAAGTAAACATTATTAAGTCTTAAAATCTGTTCTTGCAGTAAAAATATAAAGGTTTGATGAGAATGCAGTATTATTATATGGAGGTGATGACTATGATAAAAAAAGGTTTGATGGTGATACAGTATTATTACATGGAGGTAATAACTATGAAAATAAAGGTTTGATTATTTCCCGTGATATTCATACACTTCATCTATCTACAGTAGCTAGCTATACCCTTATGTCTTAAATTTGTTCTTTTTATACCATCATAGCTTTAACGCACATTGTAAATCTGTTCCTTTTAACTACCATCATAGCTTTAATGCACAGTGTAAATCTGTTCTTTTTATACCATCATAGTTTTAACGCACTGTGTAAATCTGTTTCTTTCAAACCATCATAGCTTGAAGACACATTGTACATCTGTGGATATCCTTCTGATGGAGATTCATACAATCATTCTGGCATTATTATTGCATTTCTAGCACAATTATGGCTTTCCTTCAAAGTGTGATATTTCAGTATGTGTCATCAAAACCGAGCCTGGAGTCATCAGGGAATTTTCAAAACAAAAAAGTGTAGGATTTCAGTTGTGGTTCTATGATTGTAAAAGTTTGAAAAATGAGTATTTTATAATTATGTGTTATGTTCCTCTGTATCATGTACTGGTAACAAGTTCACCGTGTGAGCACATAAGCCTGTCTACCATTAAAATCAATCCTCAGGTTAATGCAATTCTCTCCCAACAAATTAATTCTAATTGTAAATATTAATTCCAAAAATCAATTATTGATGTAGAACTATTCATATACAGTATAGCTTTATATGCTTTCCATCCTTTTGGTTCTCTTAACTAAATTCAAGCTACAGTTTGACATGGAGACAAAAATAAAAAATAAAAAAATAAATAAATAAATAAATAAAAGATACAGAAATTTGCACTTCTAATACAAGCTTAACATTGTAAGATTGATTAGAGAAAGGATTTCCATTAAAACCCAACACAACAAAGCAATTAAAATACAAAAGAAAATGTTTTGGTTTTTTTTTATATCAATTCTATATAGACAGGCTTCATGCTACATGTGATGATAATGTTAAATTTGTTATAAATAAAATGTTTTTAAAAATCTGGCAAGAAGACTGAAATGTTTGAAAAATTATATCCATCTAAACAGCATTGCAATCGATATACTCCATATAGGTAGCCATGTTGGCTCAGAGGTTAGCATGCTGGACACATATGTTGTTTTGGGGTTTAATGCTATTTCTCAGGCTGTACATGGTGGCCAGTATAACTGGTGGAGGAAGAACCCAGGAAAACCCAGCTAAGATCCACCAACCCACAGAAAGCTATTGGCAATCTTTCATACATACCCACATTGGCTGAGCCCAAGACTTGAACCCACATGGATAGAGGTAAGATGGCACTGATCAGTAAAGGAGAGCACTTTGGATCAATTTCCACCCAGGGCCCCCTATTGCCAGAGTCAAGACCAAAAGGATGTGAGTTAGAATCCTAGCATCAGATCAGCCCAGGTCAGCTACCATACTGTGTCCTTGGGCAAGGCAGTTTACTCCAATTGCCTCAGCACTAAATAACCTACTTGTGTTGCTGTGCCCATAAAGAACCAAGCCAAACCTAATATTCTGTACATACTGACGGACTGATGAAATTGTATGTTGCAAATATGCCTAATTTACATATCTTGTAATTTTAGTTCAGCATGATGCAATCTAAACCCTGACATAGTAGACCATGCATTATGATGCCATCTCACAGAGAATAATTATTTGCTGCACATGTCTGTGATAATAATAATAATAATAATAATAATGCTGATGATGATGATGACTTTTTTTAAAGAGGGTGACACAGTTATTTACATGGAACTAATCTTCCTTGTGGGTCTCTATAATTGTTTCACAATTAATCAAAATATTTTAAGATTGGTTTAAAAAGCCTGAAAACAAATCATTCAATTATGATTTCATTAACTGAACCTGTAAATAAAGTTTAATTCATAAAAAAAAACCCAACATTTTTTCACACTATTAATTTTCAGTTCATCACAACCCAACATGTTTCTTAGACCAATCAGCATACATCTTGTTTTAAGTTCACTGATTACCATCTAACCATAGTTGCACATTTTCTAAATCTGACTTTAGTTTCTCTTTAGTCATGTATATCATTGCAAGAGGCTTTATAGTGATGGGGGCTTTCAAAAGGTGTTTTGTGGATTCTAGTGGGGTGGGGGGAACAATGTCAGTGCACATGACTTTTAAAAGTGACATCTTACTATTCAGAATAACTTACGCATTTGTATAAGCCTAAAGAAAATTAGTGCATTGGAAATTCAAATATGAATACAAGTAAATAAAAAATGCTTTCTTTGAAGCATGTAATAGACTTTCAAGCATGTAATACACTTTCAAGCAAAGAATAGTTGGTAGACCAAGCATTGTAATGTATCATCTGTGACCACCCAGTTTCTGTCTTAAAAGTCCTTTTGACAGTGTCGTATACAGTCTTGTCTAGATACAGACTTAACTGTTCTCTAGTAAATGGAGGGCATAAAAGTACTGCCGGTGTCATTACTATTTATCTCTACATTTATTAGAGACTGAATTATTCCAACTTACCTGAAGAGTCTGCTGAATTTTTCTCAGCATCAAAAATAATTTTTCTGCACAGACATTGCTGTTAGGATATATCAAACATGCAATGAACACACTAAATAGTGTCAAACATGCAATGAACACACTAAATAGTGTCAAACATGCAATGAACACACTAAATAGTGTCAAACATGCAATGAACACACTAAATAATGTCAAACCTTAATTTTCCTGCAATTAGATAACAGCTGCTCATGTTGATATGGTGCAAAGAATACGATACCCTTGCTACCACACTTCACAAAATACAACTCTACTGACTATGAATTCTAAAATTTAGTTTTGCTGGCTTAATGCTTCCATTTGCAGATGGCTCATCCTCATAGACTGCTTCCACATTTTTGTCATCTATACCTTCAAAAATGAATCAAACTTCCAAACTATTCCAACTACTGAAATAATTGTCTTACATTTTACAAATGGAGCAAAATGCAACTTCCAAAAATGTTACTGCTAAACATGAACTAACCAATATTTTTTTAAATACAGATGGCTTAAACAATTACTGTTGTTCCTTCAACATGCATCTCTTTGGATTATGTAACTCAGGTCATTCCACTTATGCACATTACCAACACATATTACTTGGAAGACCACAGTAGTGCTGAAAGCATGCTTAACATAAGACCACCACAGTCAGTTTGTAACTAATCTGTTGAATGGGGTATATATTTATCTGACCTTTTAATTGCTCCTATCACAATATGCTGTATAAACTGCCTAATGGTGATATTTTTCTGTAAGCATTAACAGTGACTGTTACTGTTATACAGACTACATGCATATGTACCCGGTAAGTATCAACAAAAAGCTTCTCCCTCTCTCTCCCAACTAAGATAGACTGTAAATCCTGTTTTTGTGTTTGATGGTGTGGGGAATGGGGTAAAAACTCATGTTTTTTTGTATGACACACTTAGTTCTGGCAAGTATGTATATCATCAGAAAACATAAAAGTGTTATTAAATTCGAATAAGAAGGAATATTATTCATGAAAATAAAGAAGACTTGAGGACCTCAAGCTCTGAATGGTAAATGGACAGAAAGTCACAAGAGAAAAAGTCATGAACAAAAACTCATAAATACGCATAGGAAAGAATGTCACAGGACGAAAGTCACACCACACATAGGACATAATGTCACAAGACAAAAAGTCGTAAATACACATAGGACAAAATGTCATGTGACAAAAAGTCACAAGTACACACAGGACAGAATGTCATATGACAAAAAGTCACAAACACACATAGGACAGAATGTCACGAGACAAAAAGTCATAAATACATATAGAAAAAAATGTCAGAGCAAAAATTCTCAAGTACACATAGGACAAAATGTCAAAAGGACAGAAACTCACAAATATACATAGGACATAAAGATACGGTATCATTATATAATTATCACTTAACAGGAAAAGGGAAATTATTTAGCAGCTGAAGTCTTATAGGCAAATTGTTGTTGTAGTTGATTTGAAGTTTTAATGCCATTTCTCAGTGCAAGATAGGATGTACATGATGGCCAGTATAACTAGTGAAGGAAGAACCAGGGAAAGACCTGGTGTAGTAGTAAAATTTATCCCCCTCTGAAACTTTCCCTGGGGAAAGAATTGGCTAGCTGATTTTTCCCTGGAGAATGAATCAGCTAGCCAATTCATTCCCCAGGGGAACCAACTGGCTGGCCAATTGTTTTCCCTAAACCTAATGGTTTCCCCTGGGGAAAGAATTGGCTATGTGATTCTTTCCCCCCACCAAAACAAGCCAATTCTTTCCCCCTCCAGCTGAAAGTTTCCCCCTTGGGGAAAAAATTGGCAAGGTGATTCTTTCGCCCCTCCCCCTCCAATTACACCTTTTATAATCTACCATATAAACAAAAAATAGATTAATGCCCTTTCTTCATTAAAGGGTTTATGTTTTTATTACTTTGTTTGGATTTTATATATAATTAGAATAAAAAACAAGAAAATATAACTATTTTAAGTTCTCACTTGGAAGAAATATGATTGTCCCAATTTGTCATGTTTAAAGTTAACTAATTTTATTTAATTAAAATTGCTATTTAAACATAAAACAATAAGAAGATAGCAACAAATTTTTCTCAAGTATTCTAGGTGATCCTTATTGTTGATATATTAAAGGAAAGTGTCTGATGATTACAGGTGAATGTTATTGTTCAAACTGATATTTTAGGTGTTCAGGGAAGGGTGGTGTCATTTGAAATAAAGGTACAGTCATTAAACTTTATATTGCAAAATCCACCAGAAATGTCATATACAGTGTATTGTGAAAGTAATTATCACATGTAATTCCATGTGTTCCCTGCAGGAAATCTTTCTTTAATCCCATTTGTAAGAGCATCTAGAGGCATCAAACCTAGGTATAAATAAATTTAAAAATTACTTCTTATTGCTTCTTGATTCACAATCATGGATGACAAGTCATACATTAATATAGTATCAAATGTTAATGATGGCACCTACCCATCAAATCTGGCAGCTATTAAAGATCTCAACAAGAGAAAGAGTGAAAAGTGCAGCATTTGTATTAAGGCTAAGGTTTTACTGCAAGCAATGGTGTACTTTACAAAGATAACCACCATGATCTTAGAAGAAATGAAGTATCAACAATCCTAGCAAACCTTCATTCTGGTAAGACGTACCTATAAAATAAGTATTCATAATACAATATTAATGCAAAATTCTAAGTTATTCAAATAAAATGTACAGAGCCTGGGTCTATTGCCCTGAAAGCACAAAGCAATTTAATACTTCTTGCTAGGCTAATTAATATATCAATATATCCATACTCTATCAAGACCAATTATCCATCATTATTCCAGGAAATGATTAGATTTAATCAGAAGAACTGCAAAGTACTTAGTTCATTAATTGACCCAATCAGTAATTAAACATATAGGAATTCTTCCTTATTAGAGTATATATTGAATGTAATTTTATTTAAAGGAGTCAACTGTCTTCAAACCCTGTCCTCTCTCTCTCATTCCCTCTGTCTTAATCTGTTTTTCTCTCTCTATTTGTCTCTGCTGTCTTCCTCTTTGTCTTTCTCTCTTCCTATCTGTCTTCCTCTCTTCCTGTCTGTCTTTCTGTCTTTCCATCTCTTATTCTCTCTCTTCCCCCTCTCTCTAGTCCCCTCTGTCCTCCTCTCTCCTTCCTTCCATACAAGCTGCACCTCCTCTGAATCCATTGCCATCCAAAGTGTGGAGATTAGATGGAATCAATATTATCAGTCCTCTTCCAATGAATGCACAGATTTGCTAGAGGCAAAATTTTGATAAAATAAATAAATCCTTTAAAACCTTTCAAAAGGGAGTTCCTGTTCTTATGAAGAATGCCAATAAAATAAAGAGATTTTACTGCAAAATCGCACCATAATGGGTGGGTCTTTACATAGTAAAAGAGGTACTTATGTTACAAATATGTAATTAAATTGCTTGTGTGTTAGTTTTAAATTCTTTTTATTTTATTTTTGTTTCATTATATTTTATTATAATGATAATTTTCATGGGATTTGACTATTTTTTGAAAATTCACTTGACCTGATTAGAACGTAACAGTTGCTTTATCACTATTTTTAGTTCATCTTGGTTGAGACATTTGTAAACATTGATATGAAATGATTGGCTATTACCAAGGTCATGTTCGGCCCACGTGTTAGCTGAGTTGTAAACAGCCTTTCTTTTTTAATTTATTTCCACTGTGGAAATCTGATTCTTAGATAGGGCTATTCTTGCCTACACGATAATTGGCATATTTTTTACTACGCTGTTCAAATTAGTGATCACGTAGCCCGTCATGTGAGCCACCATGTGATCTGAAATTGTGGGTTAAAACAGATGCTCTCTTGTAGATTTATCAGTCATATCATACACCTTTAAGAGCTCTAGGTGTTTTTTTTATTGTTGATGCCAGTTTGTTCTAAGTTCATCTATTTTTGGGATTTAATAATTCATATTCTCTGGAAAACAAACAAGTGCTTTTCTTTATAAAAATTCTGGGACAAAGACGTTTAGTGGAAATTTATTCTGGAATTCTAAACAGAACATTATAAATTGTGTTTCAATGAGGAACTGTTGCCATCAGAACAATGACCTCATCTGACGTCATGGCCTTCCATATTGGAACTTCATAGAGATTTTAACCTGGATTCAATTAGAACTGTTTAGTGATAGGACTTATATTTTTCAATTCTAGGATTAATTTTTGGATTATATTCACAAACTGTAAGTCCTATTTCATATTTTTACCTTGTTTTCTAGGGAAATAAATTATATTGTTAAAATTTACAAAGCTTGTTGACTTCACTCTTTTCTTTTGTTACATTTGTATGAACCTACACGTAACACTTACAAAGAGCAGGGTAAGACCACAAAATGAATGTAGTGGCAAGCTGCTCAGCCTCTAACAGTTGTCACAGCAGCCATTTGAAACTTTATACAAGGAGATCAGATATGACAAAAGCTACCACCATCAAAGATGCCACCACACCAAACTTATTCTTCCAACAATAAGAAATAAAAGTAATGGCCATTGATTCGCCTGAACGTCTTAAAAGACAAATGATTAAACAATTGAAAAGATTGCCAACAAGACCTCCAAATAGGCCCCAGGGTACACTCCAAATAGGCACCAGGGTACACTCCAAATAGGCCTCAGGGTACACTAAGAATTATACTCATAAGCCAGACCCATCATTTGTTTGCACTCCTTAATTCTTCAAGATTGTGACTGCGTGGGTTCGAGTCTAAGATTCAGCGAATGTGGATATGTGAGAAAGCTTGCCAGTAGCTTCTCGTGGGTTGGTGGTTCTTTCCGGGGATTTCCCGGTTTCTTCCTCCACCATTAATACTGGCCGCCATGTATAGCCTATCGTGTGCTGAAAAATGGCATTAAGCCCCACAACAACAACAAAAACAACATCAAGACTGTGATTTTAAATGTCAATACTACACTTTGTGGCAGTGAATGAGTCAAACCCTATATTGCTTGTACTATTAAAAACAGTCTGCATACAGCAGCTGCAGTCTTGAAACACTAAAAGAGAGAACAGTGACAAAATTTTGCATTTTTGCATTTTTGTTAGAACTTGCCCACTTTTTTTGTCTTTACAAATCTATCACTGCAAATTTTGCAAAGCTATCCTCACAGGTAAGGGTTACAAGCTAGGAGATGTTTACAGTGTGTAATTTTAACAAGAAATTAGACTGACCTTACACACAGATATTAAAGTGATGTCAGCATCATGTCATGTGTTGTAGCTGGGCAAGACAATTAATCTATTAGCTTTTGTTATCATGCCAAAGGACCATTAGGTTCATCACTGTTGTCAAAATAAATCCAGTTTAGCCACTAAGTACACACCTAATTAGGTTTTCATGGAAGGTCTAGCTGGCATTGCCATGACAACTGGCTGACTCTATTGATGTTGTGCTATAAGAGTGCATATCACTTAGATAATGACCCTACTGAAATCAAACTAAAAAAATAAAATTAAAGCACAAATTTCACTTCACAAGACTTGACTGATATTTATTTCTTTTATTTGACTTTTAATACTAGTTAAATGGCCATGGAAACCAGTCTAAAAATGGGTGAACATAAAATAGAGTATCGACGGGTTTGGTGGACCATGATTGTTTGATAATAAAAAGAAAATTGTAGCAAAAACAATCTTTTGACAGCCTGTCCTATCTGTAACTGAAAACAATTGGGACACTGTTTTACTGATGGAATATCAGTCCTATTATAGACTTGGGACACTGTTTTACTGATGGAATATCAGTCCTATTATAGACTTGGGACACTGTTTTACTGATGGAATATCAGTCCTATTATAGACTTGGGACACTGTTTTACTGATGGAATATCAGTCCTATTATAGACTTGGGACACTGTTTTACTGATGGAATATCAGTCCTATTATAGACTTGGGACACTGATTTACTGATGGAATATCAGTCCTATTATAGACTTGAGTTTGGAACATGTTACTAAAATTACTAACCGATTCTTTACATGCAGAATAGAAAAATATGTTTCAACATATGCAGGAAACAAATATGCTATGGGTCACATAGTTTTCGCCCTACAGTGCATAAAACAAGGAAGGGTCTATACTGACAAAGAGGTTTGATCATCAGCATTCAGATATTTAAAGTTAAGAAATTTTCAATATCATTGTATTTCCATAGAATTACCAAGGAAGTTGAATTAGTATCATACATTCAAGTCCTAGAGTGCTGCCACCATCAGGCATTTCCCAACATTTTTAATGATCAGTTTTCATTGTATATTGTTAGAAAATATTTTTGATACACGTAATCTTACAAAATATATGATTGTTAAAAATTAAAATCTGTACACTTCATAAAGTCAGTTCCAACTGAATGTGTGCAAAACTGCCATTTTAAACAATAAAATGAGTGGCAAATCAAGCTTTCATTTACCAAGTCTGAATGCAGTTTTTAAATGTCATGGAAATAGTAGCAAATTTTTGGCATTTTCTATAAGAAAAGAAATGGAATCCTCACCCACCTGCATATTATAGAGGGACTTCCAAGTTACCATGGTGTGCTAAAACTAGGGATCAATGTATAACCATCTGTGCATTGTTTCTATAGCAAGTTGTAACAGTTTTCCTGTGCCTTATCTATTATCTTCATGGTTTTATTTTGCCATTCTCTGTATCCCTCCCAGTCTGATATTTTTTGGAGTTTATCCCCATTATAAATATAATGCTGCTTTTAGTTTAGAATTCATCCATTTTGGCTGAACCCTTAGATATGTTAGTCTTTATTGGGTTAATTTTGTCTGTTTAATAATTCTAGAAAAGTTAATTGGTACCATAAGTCCAAAGCAGCATTAACATCTTGACTATAATCACAGTTTAATTCAGTAAATTGTTGAATGACAGCTCTTGAAAAAAACCCAAAACAAACCAGTGCCCTTGAAAATAGGTACATGTAGTATGGAAAATTGGTGACAGGTATCAAGTGACAAGTCCTGATGTCCTACTTTTAAAGGATGAAATATAAAATAAACCTGCTTATCTCTATTAGCCTATAAACCACAAACAACTAATCATTTATAGTGACTTGGCTTCAAATGCATGGATTTACTCACTTCTTCAAGTTTAATGTGAGAATTTGTGGCAGGAATGTTATTAATTGCATCACAATTGCAGGTATAAATAGGTACTCAATTGACACAAAACTTGATCAAACACATGAATATGATACATTAAAACTGTTTTACATTGATCTTTGAATTGGAAAGAAGACAAAGAGTTGATTTCATGTTCAGATTATGAAAATATTCAATGCCCCCCCCCCGTGCCCCCCCCCCCCCCCCAAAGAAGAGGGTGGTTTTAGCTAATAAAATGGGCAAAAGTTTAATTAATTCATTTTCATGTCTTTTTGGGTGAAATTACAGGCACTGGTGTGATTATGTTATCTGACTATTTTGGTGAAATTACAGGCACTGGGGTAATTATTTTATCTATCTGGGTGAAATTAAAGCCACTGGGGTAATTATTGTATCTGTCCATCTGGGTGAAATTACAGTCACTGGGTGACTATTTTATCTGTATATCTGGGTGAAATTACAGGTACTGGGGTGACCTGAATCACTGTTAGCATTGATGCTGCATTTGTACAAACTTGAAATCCCATCATTCCATGATCCTATTTGCCAAATTTGGTTGAAATTTATCCAGTGGTTTTTTTTTTTTGAAGAAGCTGAAAATAGCAATTGTCAATAGATGGATGATGGACAACAGATGACAGATTCATGGACATACAACAGATGACAGATATACGGACATACTACAAGTTCACCTGACCTTAAGGACTGACCATTTAATCTTCCTGTGATGGAGAGGGAGGTATTTTATTTCAAGCTATCTGCAAGATGAATTTTTTTCTGCAAAAACCCATGCTCCCACCACCACCCTCAAAATTAAACAATTGATTCCTTATATACTTGTGAGCTAATATTAACTAAAACACTGAAAAATTATTACAGAAGCACCACTAGATAATTCTTATTTCACAATGCATGACAAATCCCACCGCTGACACATCAACTTGAGTTCATCTGTGACAACAGAAATTAATACATATAAACCTGGATTCAGCCACAAGTCTACAACTTAACAGTAAAACATGACATTGTAAACATGATTATAGAATCAGTTCAATGAAAATCTCATGAAAACACTCTCTTATTATCACTGTGATGTTACAGTCCTCATTATAGCCAATTAGGCTCAATCAATCAACAATCCATGTCTGCCTCTTGTAATCTTTCTGTATTAATCACAATACAGGTGTATTTCTAAGTACCTTATAATGGTTAACACCACTCATTTTCAATTACATTAATTGATCACACAGCATCACAATGAAATATTCTCTGTACACCATGTTTGCTGTGGGCTAAGTTTATTAATGAAGAATTCATGCCTAGACATGTATAGTGCTGATTTTTATTTGGAAGAATTGAATAACTGGCTCATTAAGAAACGTGTAATTACAAATGACTTTATTTCATAGATGGTTGTAATTTATATAGGCCTGTCTCATGAATATCTTTCATAGATGGTTGAAATTGATATAGGCCTGTCTCATGAATATCTTTCATAGATAGATGTAATTTATATAGGCCTGTCCCATGAATATCTTTCATAGATGGATGTAATTTATATAGGCCTGTCCCATGAATATCTTTCATAGATGGTTGTAATTGATATAGGCCTGTCTCATGAATATCTTCCATGAATATCTTTCATAGATGGTTGTAATTTATTTAGGCCTGTCTCATGAATATCTTTCATAAATGGATGAAACTGATATAGGCCTGTCCCATGAATATCTTTCATAGATGGTTGTAATTGATATAGGCCTGTCCCATGAATATCTTTCATAGATGGATGTAATTTATATAGACCTGTCCCATGAATATCTTTCATAGCTGGTTGTAATTTATATAGGCCTGTCCCATGAATATCTTTCATAGCTGGTTGTAATTTATATAGGCCTGTCCCATGAATATCTTTCAGAGATGGATGCAATTAATAGAGGCCTGTCCCATGAATATCTTTCATAGCTGCCTTAACAGTTCTGCCTTAACAGTTCTATCATTCAGTTATATGGGTAATTCTGCCCTAAAAATTATATCATTTAGTCATATTGGCAATTCTGCTTTAACAATTGTATCATTTAGACACACTGTCAATTCTGTCTTAACAATTATATCATTTAGTCATACTGGCAATTCTGCATCAACAGTTCTATCGTTCAGTCATACTGGCAATTCTGCCTTAACAGTTCTATCATTCAGTCATATGAGTAATTCTGCCCTAAAAATTATATCTTTAGTCACACTGTCAATTCTGTCTTAACAATTATATCATTTAGTCATATGGCAATTCTACCCTAACAATTATATCATTTAGTCACACTGGCAATCCTGCCTTAACAATTATATCATTTAGTCATACTGGCAATTCTGCCTTAACAATTACATCATTCATACCAGCAATTCTGCCTTAACAGTTCTATCATTCAGTTATATGGGCAATTCTGCCCTAAAAATTATATCATTTAGTCACACTGTCAATTCTGTCTTAACAATTATATCATTCAGTCATACTGGCAATTCTGCCTTAACAATTATATATTTTAGTCATACTGGCAATTCTGCCTTAACAGTTCTATCAATCAGTCATACTGGCAATTCTGCCTTAACAATTATATCTTTTAGTCATACTGGCAATTCTGCCTTAACAGTTCTATCATTCAGTCATACTGGCAATTCTGCATTAACAGTTCTATCATTCAGTCATACTGGCAATTCTGCCTTAACAGTTCTGTCATTCAGTTATATGGTTAATTCTGCCCTAAAAATTATATCATTTAGTCATAATGGCAATTCTACCTTAACAATTATATCATTTAGTCACACTGTCAATTCTGTCTTAACAATTATATCGTTTATTCATGCTGGCAATTCTGCCTTAACAGTTCTATCATTCAGTCATATGGGCAATTCTGCCCTAAAAATGTGTGTGTATGTATGTATGAAAGCTAGAATAAAGCAAGGTGCATGTGTGTGTGTATGCAAGCTAGAATTAAGCAAGATGTGTGTATATATGTGTGTGTATGCAAGCTAGAATCAAGCATGGTTCATGTATGTGTGTGTGTGTATGAAAGCTAGAATAAAGCAACGTGTGTGTATGTATATGTGTGTATTTATGTGTGTGTTTATGTGTGTATGAAAGCTAGAATCAAGCAAGGTGTGTGTATGTATGAAAGCTAGAATAAAGCAAGGTGTGTGTATGTATGTGTGTGTAAACTGAAACACTGGGATATGAATGAGCTTACACAATTGCACATCATAGACATATTATAACAAAGACATTTAACATTCAAAAATACATTATATTTATTTGGCACCAAACAGTCAGCTGTGTATATTCTAATGAAGTCATAGAAAATAAGTTATGTTTGACACTGAAAAATTATTTGACATTGGAAGAATGTTTCAACATCAAAATTCTGAAAATTTCTGGGGCAATTAACTTGATCATAAGTTAGATTTGGCCATACAGTACTTCCAATACCAGAATTTAAACCATGGTGGTCTGTTTCTACATGCTTACTTGTTCCTATGGCAGTTTTTTGTTCACTCTTTGTACTCCTTTATTTTTTACTGGGGAGCAGATTCATTTAGTGGGATACAAGTGCAGAGCGGAGGTGAGAATCTGGCATTATCAAAGCATTTAGCTGATAGACTCTGTGGGTTTTCAAGATGATTTTGCTTCTTGGCCATTTTCCAAGGGCCTGGAGATGGAGGAACCAGTTGTTGGTCTCTCAAATTCAGAGTTGCCACTGAGGAAATAAGCCCTCTGTAGAAAGTCTCTGCCTCCTGGGGGACAGCCCTCAGAAGGTTCTTACTGTGCTCTAGTAAGACCATGGAAGTGTCCACAGCAACATCCCTGCATAGATGAAGTTCCACTGACCAGGCCATTGACAAGGACAATGCATGCCAAGAAGCTTTTGCAATGCTTTAAACAAATGATGAAAAGCCATTGTGAACAGTGACACAGCCTTTTCTTCTAAGGATTCCAGAGTTTTCACTGAAAGATAGAAAATGTCCCTGTAGAAATGCCCACCTGAGCCACTTAGCATCAAAAGTGGGAGGTTTAGTGGGCCAAGAAGGGTATGAACCTTATAACTAGAAACAGCTACCATGGGTTGCAACATAGAGTTGGGGGAGGGGGGAGGCAGACAGACCACCCTCTATGATATCTAGCAAAGTCTTGGACCTTGCAAAACCTTTGAGAGAGCTCCTTAATTGTAACCAAATGAGGAAGTAACAAGAGATCTGGTTGGGAGTTTGCCCCAGAAAGTTTTACAAACTGGAGAGAATTTTAGATTCACCAGAACCTAAAGGTTCTGGACACACATCAATGGGCAAGAGGCAGTAAACCTCTCCCACTGCTTTATTGAAAGACTGTCTCTCTTACTGACTTAAACGAAGCATTGGAGGAGGCAGGGGAAATGACATGGATGGATACCACATCTGCCTGTTCTGTAAGAAACTCATGTGTGTGTCAACAAGGACAGAAGGATGTCTTCATTCTGGTCTCCTGGAGGCAGGACTACATGACCCAGTATTTCTCTGTTGTGGAGGAGACTTGTGGGGAAGAGAAACTTGAATTGCTAACTGCTCCAATGGAGCTAATGGATTGTCCTTAGCAAGTGACTCATTGGGTGAGCAAGGGCCAATCTCCACCCTCCCAGAGCATTTGGTGGAAAAAAATCCACCCCTCCCTCTTTATTAACCCAACTTCATAAGAAAATGAGGGTCCACAACCCACAGCAATAACCACACAAGCATGTGGCCAAGGTCCAGGAATCAATGCCCTTAATTCAACTATATGTTACTGATAAGTGACTTAAAAATGTTCTAAGTTATTTGCTCACCTTTCACTTATAAGTGAAGTATACTTCATTTATAAGTGAAATGCCTAATTTGCTAAAACAATCCTAATCCTTCACCTGTATGTCATTTATAAGTGATCTATAAGTGTTGTTAGTGAATGGCTCACCTTTCGCTTGTAAGTTAAGTATAAAATACATGTATGTGAAATCCCTAATGTGCATTCCTTATCCTTCACTTTAAATGCCACTTATAAGTGACTTGAAAGTAAAGTGAGTATATGTAGTCACTTTTTAGCCATTTATAACCAAAGGATATAAGCCACATATAGGTTTTCTTCATAAGGGACTGTACATAGGTACTGAGTGAATCAGCATCTTAAATTCAAAATTTAAGTGTGCATCATTTCATGTATTTTATACTGTGTAAAGTGAAAATTTAAAAAAAATGTACATGAATTTAAAATTTTCCCCACATTTAATATAAGTACAAATAAGCCCAGTTCAACTGGTATCTGTTTATCCACTTCATCTTCAACACTGAAGTTGTTGAAACTATAACATGTAATCATGACAAAAGATCAAACTTCCTTCATGGTCATCTGATTTAAACATATACCTCCCATAGCCTGCCATCACATGATTTTCCCTTCATTTTGTCTATATTTCTTCCCTCCTTTTAGCAGTCAAGGGATTTTTCTTGAGTAACTGGGATGGTGCCTGGGCCAATCAGTTTGGGTGGTTGCAATGGTGCCTGGGTTTAACAGTTTGGGTGACTGCTGAATGGAGCTTGGGCCCATCAGTTTGAGTGACTGCAATTGTACCTGGGCCTCATTTTGAGTAAATTTTTGTGTCTATTGGAATAAAATTCTCAGGAGTACACTATAGTAACATTAGGAATTTGACTTGATTTTGATATATTTTTTGGACCTGATTTTGAACTTTTATTTGGACATGAGTTTGAAGCATTTTACATGAAATTCAGACCTATTTAAAGCCCAAGTGAACCTGTAAAAATCACTGCAGCCATCTTAGTGAAACAGCTACCATCATTAATGCAAAGCTCCACATAATTCATTTTTCCAGACACCATATACACCAAAGAGTTATAAGAAGGGGTTTGCAATGCTGATATCCACTGACCATTCCATTTTCAGAATGGACCAGCTGGACATCAGTCATACATTTGTTTAATCCTTAATTGAGTAGCAATTGATTTATTTGTGAAGTTCATGTAATGACAATGTTAACACAAAGCAATAACGAAACAATAAAGACCTGCAAATTTGCCACACAGTAATTCCTGACTGAGCCATGTGCAAAGAATGTATGGATCTGATGGAGCCTCTGTCATGACACTGATGTGCAAAGAATGTATGGATCTGATGGAGCCTCTGTCATGACACTGATGTGCAAAGAATGTATGGATCTGATGGAGCATCTGTTATGACACTGATGTGTAAAGAATGTATGGATCTGATGGAGCCTCTGTCATGACACTGATGTGCAAAGAATGTATGGATCTGATGGAGCCTCTGTTATGACACTGATGTGCAAAAAATGTATGGATCTGATGGAGCCTCTGTCATGACACTGATGTGCAAAGAATGCATGGATCTGATGGAGCCTCTGTTATGACACTGATGTGCAAAGAATGTATGGATCTGATGGAGCCTCTGTTATGACAGGAAAGAATGCAAGTGTAGTTAATTGTCTGAAGATCCAATCACTGTACTTGCTTGCCATGCATTATATGGTTCCCCCATCTTGCATTTTGCTTGTGTGGAAGAGGCAAGACTATCCCAGAAATTAGTTATATGAAAATGTTCTGAATTCTTTGAACCTGCATTTAAACAAAATCAACAATTCAATCAGCAGCTCCAAAATTCTGGAAGGATCTAATGGATGACCCCAAAACTGAGCCCATAGAAATTTGCATGTGCTGGCTTTCCATGACTGCAGAGAATGATGTGTAATGCACTTTGATCTTATCCAAAAGAAAGTGATTTGGAGAAAAATAAAACCTTCCAAGTTATTAAAATTGCATCTTTCCAGGTATCTGTCAGATATATCAACAAACTGTCAGATATATCAACAATCTGTTAGATACATCAACAAACTGACTTAGATACAAATCCATTCATAGTTGTGTTACCATTTCCATTCATAATTGTTTGTGTTGCCATACTAACAAGGTAATAGAGCTTAGAACTCTGAGTCAAGTCCTTTGACATTAAAAACACTGAGTCAAGGTCTTTGACATTAAAAACACTGAATCAAGGCCTTTGACATTAAAAACAGTGACAATGTCTTTGACATTGAAAACCCTGAATCAAGGCCTTTGACATTAGAACTAAAAACACTAAGTCTAGGCATTTGACATTAAAAACACATTCAATGTCTTTGACATTAAAAACACTGAGTCAGGGCATTTGATATTAAAAACAAAGTTAGAGTTCTCACTACAACTTGTTTATTGGTTCCAGCTTAATATAGTATTCATTTGTATACATGTATATACAAGTCATAATAAAAGATGTTAAGGGGTCAATGAAGTACCAAAATGCGAGCAGTCAGTTTATTCCTGGGTTAATTAGGACTGGTTTTCAAAACTCTATCACAAAAATGTAGATCTGCACCATTGTCATTCAGAACCAATTACATATTGCAAAAAATGTTCAGCAAAAACTCCATCCCAATGCCGCCATTCATGGAAGTATTAACAACCAGATTTTCAAGATGGTCACTATGATACCATGTTGGATGTCAGATGGCCACTATGGTACCATATTGCATGTCAGATGGTCACTATAGTACCATGTTGGATGTCAGATGGTCACTATGGTACCATGTTGGATGTCAGATGGCCACTATGGTGCCATGTTGGATGTCAGATGGTCATTATGGTACCATGCTGGATGTCAGATGGTCACTATGGTACCATGTTGGATGTCAGATGGTCACTATGGTACCATGTTGGATGTCAGATGCTTGTAACTATTTTCATTCAGAACTAGTTACATACTGCTAGAGCATTTTTGTTAAAAAAACCTTGATACAATCATCTGTTGTGGAGAAGTAGCCACAGGAAAATCTTCAGGATGGCCATAATGGAAACCTTGCTGGAAGTAAGTTCAGCATCATTTTGTATAGGAACAACTATCTATTTCATGAAAAAATATTTTTGTATTTAAAAAAGAAATGACAAAAACAATGTCAGTGTAGCCATATATTTAGAAGTAGCTACAGGAAGATTTTCCACATGTTGGGAGCTGGTCACATTGGTATTAGTTTTATTTGTTCCAAAAACATTCAGTTGGAAGAGTTCTATGAAAATCCCATGTCATTATGACTATACATTCAAGAAGAACAGTGATGACAAGATTTTCAAGATGGCAGCCACAATGGCCTCATTTTCATTTGAGACCAACAAGCTAATATGTCATGAAGTGAAAATCCTAAGTCTATGAGCATCATATTCAAGAGAAGTAGCCAAAATATGGTTTTCAAGATGGCTACAATAGTGGTCATGTTGAAGGTATAATTGATACAATTTATAATTTGGACCAACTACACATCATAAGAAATGTTCTGTGAAAATCCTATCTTCCTGTCTTATCCATGCTGAAGAGTATCCAAGTTTTCATGATGGCCACCATGGTGGTTTAACATTGTATGTCTAATCATCACTATTTTTATTTGGGATAAACTATACATATGATGACAGATCTTCAAATGCAAACCTCCTGTAAATATAACCATCTATTTAAGATTTTCAAGGTTGTTGCCATGGAGACTCTATTGGAAGTCAGATTGGCACCAAATTCCTGTAGGACTAACTAGACATCATAAGAAATGTTTTAGTCAAAACCCCATCTTCCTGTCTTATACAATCAGAAGAATATCAAAGTTTTCAAAGTGGCTATACTGGATGTCAGATTGGCACCAAATTTATGTAGGACCAAATAGATATCCTAAGAAACCTCATCTCTGGCAATCCGTTTCAGGAAGTAGTAATGACAGGATTTTTCAGATGGCCACCATGAAGGCAATTCTAGAGCTTAAGTCACCACATTTTCATTTAATACCAGGCATCATAAGAAGTCTTGTAGTGAAAACTCCATGTTGATTTTAATATCCATTCATAAGAAGTAACAATAACAAAATTTTCAAGATGTCTGCCATGTTGACTGTCAGAGCGGCACCATTTTCATTTAATACCAGGCATCATAAGAAGTAGCAATCACAAGATTTTCAAGATGGCTGCCATGTTGACTGTCAGATTGGCACCATTTTCATTTAGGATCATCTCCAAGTCATAAGATTGTTGTTGTTATGAGGTTTAAAGTAATTTTTCAGCACATGAAAGGCTAAACATGATGGCCAGTATTACTGGTGGAGGAATAACCTGGCTGGGAAGAACCACCAACCCATGAGAGGCTACTGGCAAGCTTTCTCACATACCCACATTGGGTGAGCCTGTGACTCAAACCCATGTAGAGAGATGGCAGTGATCTGTAATGGTGAGCACTTTAGACCATTCAAGGCCCTTCCATGTCATAAGAAATCTTTTATTTAAAATAACATGTTGATATGACCATCTATTCTGGAGGATAGGTGAATAACAAGATTTTCAAGATGGATACCATGACAGTCACAATTGACGTTTTAGGGCACCATTTAATTTAAAACCAGCTAAATCTTAGGATGAAATTGTCAAATTTCATGATGTTTATCCAAGAAGTTTAGGAAAAGTAGTGATATCTGTTATGAATATGTAATTTAATTACTTGTGTGTTAGTTTTAAATTCTTTTTTTATTTTATTTTTGTTTCATTACATTTTATTATAATGATAATTTTCACAGGATTTGACTATTTTCGAAAAATCACTTATCTATTTTGACCTGATTTGAACATAAAAGGTATTACATTATCAGTATTTTTAGCTCACCTTGGTTGAGACGTTTTGTAAACACTAAGCGAAAATGATTGGCTATTACCAAGGTCATGTTCAACCCACGTGTTAGTCTGTTGTAAACAGTTTCATTTTTAAATTCATTTCCAGCGTGGGAATCTGATTCTTAGATAGGGCTATTCTTGCTTACGTGATAATTGACATATTTTTACTGTGCTGTTCGGACAAAGTAAGTGATCATGTGACCCATCACGAGTGTCAAAATGACGTTTTAGTTGGGTTTAATTCTCAATCTCAGTGTTTTCTGGTTCAGTCGTATTTTAAACCTTGAGGGCTCAAGAGGTTTTTATTGTTGTTGTCAGCTTGTTCTGAAGTTCATCTATTTTTTGGAATTTAATAATTTAAATTCTCTAGAAAACAACACAAGTGCTTTTCTTTATAAAAATTCTGGGACAAAGACATTTAGTGGAAATTTATTCTGGAATTCTAAACAGAACATTATAAATTGTGATTCAACGAGGAACTGTTGCCATCAGTACAACAACCTCATCTGACATCATCGCCTTCCATATTGGAACTTCACCAAGATTCAAACCTGGATTCAATTAGAACTGTTTAGTGATAGGACTTATATTTTTCAATTCTAGGATTAATTTTTGGACTATTTTCACAAACTGTAAGTCCTATTTCATATTTTTACCTTGTTTTCTAGGGAAATAAATTATTTTGTTAAAATTTACAAAGCTTGTTGACTTCACTCTTTTCTTTTGTTACATTTGTAGGAGCCTACATGTAACATATCATACAACTGCTAATGGTTTGGTTTAGGAAAAAGTACAATGGATAGATAATGGATGCAGGTCACTGCATGAGCTCTTCTGGACTTGAAAACAAAATTAGTATGTCTCCCATAAATCCATGCAAAGGCAGCAAGTATTTTACATTTTGCATAAAATCTATGAATAAAACCAGTCTACCATGGGATTTTGCCTTTAAGATCAGTGTATGAATACCTAATTATGGTGTCTACTACAAAGGTAAGGGAGATTTTGACATGGTGGTGCAAGAACAATTACCACCTAACAAAGATAACATGAATAAAATAAAAATATAAGATGCATACTGGCGAATCTATTCATCCTATTTGTACTTTGAAAGAGAAAAATCTATTTTCACAGATCACACAGATTAATCAACAATCCATTTGTACCTGTTGTTGTCTTCTGTATTAATCACAATACAGGTACATTCCTAAGTGCCCTATAATGGTTAACACAACTTATCTCCAATTACATTTATATCAGGCTGAACATTGGTGTTCACTGAATAACATGTCCAACAACTCCCCAAAACCAAGGCAGTGTTGCTTTGAACTTGGCAAAAATTATCAGTGAACAAAATTCCAAATCTTGACTTGTATATTGAATATGATCAAACTAAAAATGTTGACACAGAAAATCTCTTGGGAGTTCATGTTGATAATAATCTAGACTGGTGCAAGCAAGTGAAACATTTTTCTCTGTTGTAAGCTTGAGAATTTATCTTTTACTGAGGATGAAAAGTTATCTACCACTCATCCACCAGAATTTATTCTTACCATGCATTCATTCTTCCTCTTTTGGACTACTGCTGCACAATTTGAAAAAAAAACCTGATAGCAATACTGAAAAAAATCCACAAAATCCAAAAAGGGTAACAAGAATGATCCTAGATTTACCATTTCAAATATACAACTTCCAAAATTCTATTCTCACAATTGAAATGGTTGAAATTTAAATACAGATTACCCTACCACAAGTCAGTATTAATAAAGTTAAGAATGAGAGTTGCCTTCAATATTTGTATGGTATGTTTCATCTTAAGTCAGAAGAAAAACATGAAGGAACTAAACTGAGATCAACTACAAATGATCAGTACAGAATTCCATTTCCAAAAACAAATATGTCTAAAAGATCAATTGCATATTCTGGTGCTATTTTATGGAATGAACTCCCCATAGCCATTAGATCAAAAACAAATCTAAATGTGTTCAAAACAAAATTGTATGACCTTTATCTTGATCAGCAGTTGTCACTTTAAATATTGAAATACTGAATGCTCTCCAATTCACTCTGTTAATGCATATCATATACACTGTTAATGCATATCATATACACTTTGTGCTTTTACACTTAATGAATTCTGAGGGAAGAATAGTATATCCTACTAAATGAGTCACCCACATAATATAAATTATTATTATTATTATTATTATTATTATTATTATTATTAGTTTGTTAGTCAAAATTACTGAACTTAGGAATTGTGCATGAATTTAAAATATTCTGCCTTGGAACCAAAGCCTAGTTAAAGCCTCTCCCCCCTCCCCCTTCCCCATTGCCATTCATGCTACAAAATCCTTCAAACAGATACGATATATTAAATTTTTAATAATTTTCAATAATAAATACAGTTTCTAGACACCATGATCCTACAGCATACAAACAAAGAAAATATTCACAAAGGTATGAAACTTCAGGAATATTTTACCTGTGCTAAAATATTTATGACCATTAGACTGTGAAACCAATCCAATAACCATGATTATTGCAAAGATGTTGGCAATAAAACCAGTTGACATACTCCACATCTCATAATCATGCAGTTTCCTATACAAAGCAATTAATATCAACAGCACACAAATTTATTAATGACAATTTTGTGAGCTTCACAAGTTCTCGTAATCTCAGTTTTATTCAGTAGCTGATTTTCCATGGGAACAATTTTGCAAGTAGTCAGTTTATACACCAGACCTATACTACCATTCAAACCAACTGTATTTTCTAAATATTCCCAAGCCAGTCTAAGTAATTTAGCTCATTTGCATATTTAGTGAAGTCCTCACCATATTTGGACTTGTCTCACAGTAAAGATAG